>CAUYNB010040678.1:0-57153 GCA_963574225.1 Lagothrix lagotricha
AACTCCAGATGATACCTCAAACAATGAGAGATTGCTACATTGTGGTGCACTGGCAGACTATAAAACTAGCTTGAGGAGCCGGGTGTGGTGGCTCACGCCTGTAATCCAAGCACTTTGGAGGCCAAGGCCAAGCACCTGAGGGTGGGAGTTCACGACCAGCCTGACCAACATGGTGAAACCCTGTCTTAAAAAAAAAAAAAAAAAGGAGGGGTGGGAGTTGGGAAGAGATAGCATGGGGAGAAATGCCAGATACAGGTGATGGGGAGGAAGGTAGTAAATCACACTGCCATGTGTGTACCTATGCAACAATCTTGCATGTTCTTCACATGTACCCCAAAACCTAAAATGCAATTAAAAAAAAAAAAAATTAGGCCGGGAGCAGTGGCTCACGCCTGTAATCCAAGCACTTTGGAGGCCAAGGTGGGCGGATCACCTGAGGTTGGGAGTTCAAGACCAGCCTGACCAACATGGTGAAACCCCGTCTTAAAAAAAAAAAAAAAAAAACTAGCTTGAGGAAAACAATACTGTATAAATGTCATGCTGATTCAGTGCATATGCAGCCTTCTGGAGAACCTTTCCCCAGTCCTATAAAATATTGTCACCTAGCTGGCACTGTAACTGAGTCTACAAAAGACCATTCTACCTTTCTGTCAAGCCAGATGCTTCCGGATGATGGGGAACATGGTCAGACCAGTGAATTCCATGAACATGGGCTCATTGCTGAACTTTTCTGGCTGTGAAGTGTGTTCCCTCCTCAGAAATAGGCAGGATATGGTGGGTCATGCCTGTAATTACAACATTTTAGGAGGCTGAGGCAGGGGGATTGTTTGGGGCCAACAGTTCAAGGCTGTAGTAAGCCATGATTGTGCTATTGCACTCCAGCCTGGGCAACAGAGTAAGACCCTGTCTCAAAAAAAGAAGCAATGCTATGTGGAATATTATGATTGATGATGGATAAGGCATTCCATAAGTCCAAATCCATATCCAGAGTGTTTGTTCCAGTAAGGACAGAATGCTGCCCCTTCCATGATGGGAGACGACCAGTGTAATCAACTGCCACAGGTAGCTGTCTGATCACCCTGGGGAATGGTGCCATTGCAGGGACTTAGTGTTGGTCTCTGCTGCTGGCAGATTGGACACTCAGAGGTGACAGTAGCCAGGTCAGCCCTGGTGAGTGAGACTTCATGCTGCTGAGCCCATCATAACCTCCATCACTGCCACCATTACCACTTTGTTCATGAGTCCATTGGGCGATGGCAGGGATGGCGGGGAAAGAGGTTGACTGATATACCTCTAGGTCGAATGGGCCATCCTATCCACTCGAATATTGAAACGCTCCTTCCTCAAGTCACCCTTTGGTGAGCATTCACATGGGGCACAAATATCTTCACACCTTTGCCCGCTCAGAGAGGTCCATCCACGTAACTCTTCCTCAAATTTGTCATTGATGTTTTTGTTTGTTTTTGTTTTTTTAAATGGAGTCTTGCTCTTTCTTGCCCAGGCTGGTGTCAGTGGCGCAATCTTGGCTCACTGCAACCTCCACCTCCTAGGTTTGAGCAATTCTCCTGTCTCACCCTCCCAAGTAGCTAGGACTACAGGCACTCACAACCATGCCCGATTTTTGTATTTTTAGTAGAGACAGGGTTTCACCATATTGGTCAGGGTGGTCTCGAACTCCTGACCTCAGGTGATCCACCCACCTCAGCCTCCCAAAGTTCTGGGAATATGGGCATGAGCCACCTAACTCAGCCTGTCACTGATGTTTCAACCACGTTTCTTCCAAGTTCCTGACCATCTGCCAAACCATTGGCTCCAGCTCATGGATTGGTTTACAATTACACATCTGACCATTTCTCCTTTCAAGCAAAGGGCACAACCACAGGCACTTCCCAAAGTCCTGCACACTGAGAGAATTCCCTTCACCACTGTCCTTCAGGGAGTCACAGAGAGGGGCTGCAGTGCCGCAGCATCCACTCGTGATTGATACCCCCATATTGGGCCAAACCATCTGTAACTGGTCCTACTCTTCTCTTCCTCTGTCAGCTGATCATAGGAAAGTCTCCATGAGCCATAGGGGCAGGCTGAGAGAGACAAGGAAGGGTAGCAAGAGTGGGGACCGTGGGCATTTGGGCAACTTCCTCATGCAACTTACTTGTGCCTTTAGGACCTGCTTGAGCCCCATCATGTATCTGTCACTTCCATCTGATGATGGAGTGCCGCTGTGTATGCCCAACTTTACAGCTTAGTGGCTTAGATAATGCCCACTGAGTCACATGATAACTTGGTGGCCCAAGTCAGGTCACACGATAACTTGGTAGCCCATGGTCAAGCATCCAGTTTCTACAAAATCCAGCCGCAGGCCAAGAGCTGTCTCTCAAAAGGAGAGTATTTATCTGCAGATGATGGCAAGGCCTTGCTCCAAAATCCTAAGGGCCTGTGCTGTGATTTACCTGTAGAGGTTGGCCAAAGGCTCCAAATAGCATCCCTCTTGCCACTGACACCTCAAGAACCGTTAGATCTGCCGAATCATACGGCCGAAGTGGTAGAGCTGCTTGCACAGAGAAGTGTCACTTTCCCCTTATCTCTTTTCCCCTCCCAGCCCTTCTTCCCCGCTGTCCTCACATACCCACCTGTTGCAGAATCTTCTCCTGCTCTGGGTCCCATTCAAAACTGGCAGCTTTTTTATTTTTTATTTTTTTGCAGTTTTTACAGTTTTATTTAAACACAGAACGTAAACATGAGCTGTCTACTCATTTTCTTCACTGAGCAGCCTGGCATTGGGGTTGGTGACTCTGACTCTGATGGCCACCTGGGCAACTCTTTCCACAATGGCTTCGTGGTTCTTGGAGGAAACATTGTGAGCAATCTCAGCACAGTAAGATTTGTTGCACACAGCACTTCCAGCTCCTTCATGTTTTGGACCAGGAACTTCCGGAAGCCACTGGGCAGCATATGCTTTGTTTTTTTGTTGCTCCCATAACCAATGTTGGGTGTTGGAAAAAGATGTTAGAAATAGATGTTCAGTGCCGCAAAGAAAAATTAGCACTGAGACAAAGTCAGCAATGCAATTTTTACTTCCTGGACTGCAGGAAGCGTACCCTTGCTAGCCATCATGCCATGAGAGTGAAATGAACAAAGGAAAGCACACAAATTTATTCCTTATGCATTTGGGGGTCATTCTTACTGCTGGGTCTGATCTCCCTTGGCTGGACCCAGACCTCACAATCTAAACTAAAACCTGATTGTCTAACAACTTAAAACTTTTCTAAACCGATAAAAGCAATAAAGAGCTGGGACATGCCTGTGAACATGTCTAGCACAGATATCTTGGTTAAAGTACAAGGACATAGAATGTACTACATGCCTATAAGCATAGCATGTTTAATAACTACATAGGATAGAGCTTAACAAAGTTATTAGCACCCTTATTCTTTAACAAGAAAGGAAACTTTTTATTTTTTAAATTTTATTTATTTTATTTTTTTAGAGATGGGGTTTCACCATGTTGGCCAGGCTGTTCTCGAACTCCTGACCTCAGGCGATCTACCCACCTCGGCCCCCCAAAGGGCTGGGATTATAGGTGTGAGCCACTGTGCCCAGCCAAGAAAGGAAACTTTAAAAAGGAACTTTTCTACTTCCCACATTGGGCATCAAAATCTGGTCCCTGAACCTTCTATGCACCCTGTTGTCAATACCTCTGAGTTTCCGCCACTTATGCTTAATTTTGACATATTGGTCTAAATGGTGCTGGATGAACTTCTTGGTTCTCTTTTTGACGATCTTGGGCTTCACAAGCGGTCTGAGGGCGGCCATGATGCCGAGGAGGAGATGGCTGTCACCTCTAGAGGCAGCGCCAAGGAAGAGAGAAGGGCAAAACTAGCAGCTTTTTAAGTCACTCAATAGATAGGACAGAGTAACACACCCAAGTGGGAAATGTGTTGCCTCCAAAATCTGGTACCAGGTCAACTATGTAGATATACTATAATATATAATATACATATGTATTAGTCTGTTCTTGCAGTGCTATAAAGAAATACCTGAATCTGGATAATTAGCTTACTTTTGATTTTGCAGGCTCATAGGTGCAAGCGACTTGCCTTGTCTCAGATGAGACTTTGGACTGTGGACTTTTGAGTTAATGCTAAAATGAGTTAAGACTTTGAGGGAATGTTGGGAAGCTGTGAATGGTTTTGAATTGTGAGGACGTGAGATTTGGAGGGGCCAGGGGCAGAATGATATGTTTTGGCTGTGTCCCCACCCAAATCTCATCTTGTACTCCCATAATTCCCACATATTGTGGGAGGGATCTGGTAGGAGATCATTTGAATCATGGGGCAGTTTCCCACATACTGTTCTCATGGTGGTGAATAAGTCTCACAAAATCTGATGGTTTTATCAGGGGTTTCTGCTTTTGCACTTCCCTCATTCTCTCTTGCCACATCTTGTAAAGAAGTGCCTTTCACCTCTCGTGATGATTATGAGAACTTCCCCAGCCATGTGGAACTGCAAGTCCAATTAGACCTCCTTCTTTTGAAAATTGCCCAGTCTCCGGTATGTCTCATCAGCAGCATGAAAACAGACTAATACAAGTGGGGACACAGATCCAAACCATATCAATATACATATGCATACATGTGCATAAAAAAAAAAGAGAGAAATGTGTGTGTGTGTGTGTGTGTGCACATTAGTCAGAGTTCTCAACAGAAAAAGAACCAGTAGGATGTGTCTATAGAGGGAAGGATATTTATTTTAAGAAATTGGCTCGGCCGGGCGCAGTGGCTCACGCCTGTAATCCCAGCACTTTGGGAGGCCAAGGCGGGTGGATCACTAGGTCAAGAGATCGAGACCATCCTGGTCAACATGGTGAAACCCCATCTCTACTAAAAATACAAAAATTAGCTGGGCATGGTGGCGCAGCCTGTAGTCCCAGCTACTCGGGAGGCTGAGGTAGGAGAATTGCCTGAACCCAGGAGGAGGAGGTTGCGGTGAGCCGAGATCGCGCCATTGCACTCCAGCATGGGTAACAAGAGCAAAACTCTGTCTCAAAAAAAAAAAAAAGAAATTGGCTCACACGATTATGGAGACTGGCAACTCTAAAATCTGATAGTAGGCTGGCAGGCTAAGACCCAGGGCCGGATGCTGCAGTTCACATCCAAAGGCATCTGCTGCAGAATTTCCTCCTGCTGGTGGGCCATTTTGCTCTGTTCAGGCCTCCAACTCATGGACAAGACCCACTTGCATGATGGAGGCCAATCTGTTTTACTCAAATCCACTGATTTAATTTTTTTGAGACAGAGTCTCACTCTGTCGCCCAGGCTATAGTGCGATGGTGTGATCTCAGCTCACTGCAACCCCCACATCTTGGGTTCAAGTGACTTGCCTGCCTCAGCCTCCTGAGTAGCTGGGACTACAGGTGTGTGCCACCATGCCCAGCTAATTTTTGTATTTTTAGTAGAGATAGGGTTTCACCATGTTGACCAGACTGGTCTTGAACTCCTGACGTCGTGATCCGGCCGCCTCTAACTCCCAAAGTGCTGGATTACAAGCGTCAGCCACTGCGCCTGGCCAAAGATGACTTTTTCTTAGAGCAGAATTCCAATTAGCAAATGTAGAAAGAATAATGGAAATAGAAAATAACCATTAGGTGCACACCATAGTATTAATTGAGGCAGGTGAGAGTTTTTGATAGCTGCTAAAATAAGTGGGCCAAAGTCTGATGAGAAACAGGATAATTGTAGAATCTCAAAGTGTCTCCCTACAGGATACTTATTAATGACAAAGGATAGGTAGCAATTTTACAAGGAAAAAAACCTGGCAGCTATCTAAGAGCAAAGTTACTGTCACCAGTAATAAGGCATGTGGACCATGAACACCCAGATATAATGCACAAAGAAGGACACAATATTGCTCCTGTGGGATTCTTGCCCCCAATACACAATTCAATTGAATTATGAGAAGATATCAGATAAACACACATTGAAGCACTGTTTACAAAATAAGTAGCTGAAATTCTTCAAAGATGTAGAGACCTTTGAAAGACAAAGCCTGAGGAATTGTCCCAGACTGGAGGGAGCTAAGGTAAACTTGACAACTGCAAATAACGGGAATCAACTCTATAAGTGTGAATGTGTGTGCGTATGTGGGTGTATCGCCAGTGTATATCTAGTATATATCCAAAACAATGCAAATAATGAGACTCAACTACATATGTATGTGTGGATGTGCACATGTGTGTTTGTATATTCAGTATACATCTAGTATATATTCAAGAGTTTATACCAACTCCAATTCCAATCAATTCATCACCACAGGATTTATTCCAGCCTTCCTCTTTTGTTTATTTCCTTTCTTTCTCCTTCTTTCTTTCTTTCTTCCTTTCTTTCTTTTTGAGGGGGAGAGTCTTGATCTGTCTGTTACACAGTCTGGAGTGTAGTGGCAAAATCTGAGCTCACTGAAACCTCTACCTCCCAGGCTCAAGCAGTTCTCCTGCCTCAGCCTCCTGAATAGCTGAGATTACAGGCCCTCGCCACTATGCCTGGCTAATTTTTGTGTTTTTAGTAGAGACAGGGTTTTACCATGTTGGCCAAGCTGGTCTCAAACTCCTGGCCTCATGCGATCGTCCTGCCTCATCCTCCCAAAGTGCTGGAATTACAGGCATGAGCCACCAACATCATACCCAGCTGCTTTGCTTATTTATTTTTCTTTCTTTTTCCTTTTTTTTTTGAAAGAGAGTCTAGCTCTATTGCCCAGGCTGGAGTGCAATGGCACAATCTCGGCTCACTGCAACTCTGCCTCCTGGGTTCAAGCGATTCTTCTGCCTGAGCCTCCCTGGTAGCTGGGATTACAGACACCTGCCACCACACCCAAATAATTTTTGTATTTTTAGTAGAGACTGGGTTTCACTGTGTTATCCAGGCTGGTCTCAAACTCCTGACCTCGTGATCGGCCCGCCTCAGCCTCCCAAAGTGCTGGGATTGCAAGTGTGAGCCACCACACCTGGCCTTGCTTTATTTCTAACTTTTTTCTCCAACAACAAGAAACCTGGCTTTCATTATCTACAATATATTTGCTTAATTGCTCAATCCTAAGATACAGATAAAACAAATTCAGAATTTCTAACCCACATCCCTGTGAAAGTTGAGTCTAACAAAAATACAATATTGTATACACTTTTTTATTTTTATTTTTTTGAGATGGCATTTTGCTCTGTTGCCCAGGCTGAAGTATAGTGGCACAATCTTGGCTCACTGCAACCTCTGCCTCCCAGGTTCAAGTGATTCTCCTGCTCAGCTTCCCAAGTAGCTGGAATTACAGGTGCCTGCCACCACGCCAGGCTAATTTTTCTATTTTTAGTAGAGATGGGGTTTTGCCATGTTGGCCAGGCTGGTCTTGAACCCCTGACCTCAGGTGATCCACCCACTTTGGCTTCTTAAAGTGCTGGGATTACAGGGGTGAGCCACTGCACTCCGCCGACGTGTATTTTCTTATGTCCCTTTAAAAAATATGCTTGTTGGCCGGGCGCAGTGGCTCACACCTGTAATCCTAGCACTTTGGGAGGCCGAGGTGGGTGGATCACCTGAGGTCAGGAATTCAAGACCAGCCTGGCCATCATGGTGAAACCCCATCTTTGTAAAAATAAAATAAAATAAAATAAAATAAAAAATACACTTGTTTGGAAAACATTTTGCAGAAGTTGCTGTAAGGTAAATTCCAAGCTTGAGATTTTTGATATGTGCTGTGTATGTTTCTCAGATCATGCAGACTGCTTCCACATAGTAGAGTAGATGCTTAGTGACTGTTGCAAAATGAATGAATTCTTGATTTGAGACTAATTCACTCTGTGATTTGGGGAAAATCTGTCTCTCTGGACTTTGGTTGTCTCTTCCTCCCTCCCTCCCTCCCATCCTCCTTACCTTCCTGAGGAAGTTTCGCTCTGTTGCCTAGGCTGGAGTGTAGTGGCGCGATCTCAGCTCACCACAACCTCCGCCTCCCGGGTTCAAGCGATTCTCCTGCTTCGGCCTCCTGAGTCGCTAGGATTGCAGGCATGCGCCACCATGTCCAGCTAGGTTGTCCCAACTTCACAGCAAGAGAAGTTTCTTCCAATTCTGACATTATAGGATTTACCAAGGCAGTGAAATGTATGCTTGGCCTTTTTCCTCCTCACCCCTTATGATTCCTCAGTTCCTGTTATCTACCCTCTCCATTCCACCTCCATAAACAACCTTGTAACAAAAACAAGACTGCACTGGTAGGGTACCCTTGACTCTGAAAAAAAAAAAGAAAAAAAAAAAACAAGACACAAGAACAACAATGATTATGGCTATTGCTATTGTTGAACCATCGTCTTGTGCATACCTCCCTTAATCCTTACAAAAACCACATAGGCTGCGCCCAGGTATGCACAAGACAATGGTCCGAGACCAGCCTGGCCAACATGGCAAAACCCTCTCCAATAAAAATACAAAAATTAGCTGGAGGTTGTGGCAGGCACCTGTAGTCCCAGCTACTCAGGAAGCTGAGGCATGAGAATTCCTCGAACCCAGGAGGTGGAGGTTGCAGTGAGTTGAAATCATGCCACTTTACTCCACCTTGGGCAACAGAGCAAGACTCCATCTCACACACACACACACACACACACACACACACACACACACACACATAGGAAATAGGAATTTTTGTTATCCCTGTTTTACAGATAAGAAATTTGAGGTCAGGGAAGTTCAGTAACCTGCCCAAGGCTATATAGTTCCAAATCATGGTGACAAAACTTGAACTCATGTCTGCCTGACATCTGAGCCACTCGGTTATGCACTTTACAGAACAACTGTCTTGCCCTGGTGGTCCATCCCTGCAAGCCTGGTTCTTTTTTATTTATTTAATTTTATTTATTTATTTTTTGAGATGAAGTCTTGCTCTGTCACCCAGGCTGGAGTGCAGTGGCGCAATCTCGACTCACTGCAACCTCCATCTCCTGGGTTCAAGTGATTCTCCTGCCTCAGCCTCCTGAGTAACTGGGACTACAGGCGCACGCCACCACACACAGCTACTTTTTGTATTTTTAGTAGAGACGGGTTTTCACCATGTTGGCCAGGATGCTCTCTATCTCTTGACCTCATAATCTGCTCACCTCAGCCTCCCAAAGTGCTGGGATTACAGGCGTGAGCCACCGCACCCAGCCATACAAGCCTGCTTCTTAAGGAGTTGTTGACCAAATCTCCTATGCTCAGCATTTCCCATGCTGGGTAGATATAAATAGCCGCTCTGCTCTAAGCAGTGAAAATCTTGGTCCCTCAGGACTTCTCAGCACTTCAGCGTGCACTGTGACTCTCTTCAGAGGGTGTGCGGATGCAGGTTGTCAGAACTTACGCAAGAATGAAGCCGTTTTTTTCTTGTGACATTTGCTAACGTCCCAAGTATTATTTCCTCGGGCCATACCTTCACTAATGTCACCCTTGTGAGATCCAAGAGGGTCTTTCTTTGGGGGTGGGAGGTAATGGCATTTCTTCACAGACTTGCAGCCTGGAAAGCATCCACAGGCGAAAGCGGTGAGTCTAGCAGTGGTGTTTTCAGGCCCTGGAAGAGCTGGCAGGAGAGCAGATAAGGGCATCAGGGCCCGCCTGGCCCACTGCATGTCAAACTCCATCAGCAGCTGCTTCCTCTGCATCCTGAGGCCAGCTCTAACCGCACATAGGCTCCTTCCCCCTTTTCATGGTGGGGAAGTTTGACATCAGCTGCATTTCCTCTGGCTCAAGAGGCTAAATGTGGTTTCACCATTGTCTGCCATTGAAAATTTTGCCTTCAAGCCTTTATGGGGCTGGGCACCGGTATGGTAGCTCACTCCTCCTTCAAGGCTTTATGGGGCTGGGCACTGGCACAATAGCTCACTCCTGTAATCCCAGCATTTTGGGAGGCTGAGGCAGGCGGATCACTTGAAGCCAGTAGTGCGAGCCCAGCTTGGCCAACACGGTGAAGAATGGTGAAACTCTACCTCTACCTAAAAATACAAAAATTAGCCAGGCATGGTGGCGGACGCCTGTAATCCTAGCTACTCAGGAGGCTGAAGCATGAGAATTGCTTGAACCCAGCAGGCGGAGGTTGTAGCAGATCGTGCCATTGCACTCCAGCCTCAGCAACGAGTGAGACTCCATCTCAAAAAAAAAAAAAGAATCACCCCAAGTGAGGGAGAAATGTCATGATGTCATGAAGTCATGATCAGATATTTTTCAGGAATTTCCAGACTGATTACTCCTACAACAGTAGAGGCTAAAAGTAAACAAAAATAAGCAAACAAAAAAGTTAAAATAAAATAAACAAAAAAGTTAAAATGCAACAGCTTTCTTTGCTGCCAGCCTTTTTTTTTTTGTTTTTTGAGACAGTCTCACTCTGTCGCCGAGGCTAGAATGCAGTGGGACGATCTCAGTTCCCTGCAACCTCTGTCTCCCATGTTCAAGTGATTCTCATGCCTCAGCCTCCTGAGTAGCTGGAATTACAGGCATGTACCACCATGCTTGGCTAATTTTTGTATTTTAGAAGAGACGGGATTTCACCATGTTAGCCAGGCTGGTCTGGAACTCCTGATATCAAGTGATCCACCCGCTTCAGCCTCTCAAAGTGCTGGGATTACAGGAGTGAGCCACTGTACCTGGCCTGCTACCAGACTTCTCAGAGCCTTTAATATACCGAGGACTCCATTCATCAAAAAGAGAGATGGGCTGTGGCATTTCTTAAACTTATGTTGAGGGAAGAGACCCCTCTTTACTGTCTCTTGTCTCAAAGAAGGAGAAAGCAAAAGTTGAGACATAGCAGACATGAGGTCGATGGCAAGGTCGACTGGCACTGCTGACCAGGCCTGGAGGTGAAAGATTAAACCTCCCACCCTTAATCACACTCCTAGCTATAGATAGCAGGCACAGTATGGAGAAACGCCCTCTCGAAAGCATTGTTCTCCCTCAATCTTGCTAAAACCCCACTTGGTCACGCCTACTTTATCAATCACGACACTCTCACATGTACTTTCTGGAATTGTAAGCCTTTAAAAGGGCTAGGATTTTCTTTGACCAGGAGCTTGGTTCTAGAGATGCAAGTCTGCCAATGCTCCCAGCCAAACAAAGCCACTACCTTCTTTAAATCTGGTGTCTGGAGGTTTTGTCTGTGGCTTGTTCTGGTACAATGTGACTACAGAATCTCCTTTTCTATTTTTTGGAAACTAATGTTTTGGGACATACACTTAAGGAAACTGGTGTAAAAGAGTGTGTTTTCCCAAAAGGTCAACTTTCCCCCGAGGACATATGGAAAACATCATTAGCCCCTCTTCTCTCAATCAACTTGAATCATGGTTCTATCTCTATGACTGTTAGGGCCCGGGGCAGCCCAGCCTCCCACCCTGTGGGCCCTGGAATGAACTGTGGTATTTGTAGAAGTCCCAGGATGTGCGGTTGCTGAGTGGATCTAGTCTGTGTGGCTGGACTGCCTCAGTTTCCCCATCTAGTGCTGCAGTTCCCAACTGGGTTGGGGCCATGGTTTCCAATTTTAGCATATTTGGCCAATTTACTCATTGCTAGTTATGACCCCCTGGGACTGGCTGGGGAATCTCTCAGCTGCCTGGAATGCTGTTCTCTGCTGGGCCCTGCCCCTCCCTAACCCCACTACCTCCTGCCACTTTTGTTCAGGCTTTGGCATCAAACAGACGTGGGTTCTCATTCTGACTCTGCCACACTCTCCCACTATGCAAATCTGGGAGGGATGTGACTCCTTTAGGGCTGATTATGCCCACATCATAAGGAATTTGTAAGACTTGGCATTGATAAAGGAAGTAATGCGTTTAGCTCAGTGCTAAGTGCATAGTAGATCTTTGTAAATCCTCTGTGGTTGAGTGACCCCCAACTGTGCCACTTACGGGAGGTATGTCCTTGTGCAATGCAGTTCTTGACCCTGAACTTCAATTTCTAATTCCTAAAGTAAGAATAATCACACATATTTCAGCAAGTCATTGGAAAATTGAATAAGGAAATGCATGAAAATGCTCTTTGGAAGCTGTGAAGCACTCTCTAGTTATAGTCACTGTAGTAACAACAATGCATTAGTGAGATGTATAGTTGTGTACAAAGCACCAGTAACAAATTCTTCATCTCTGAGGATTCTGTGTACTTGGCAGCAATTCCTATGGATTGACAACCATTCATTCCACAGATACATTTCACGGCCAACTCTATGCCAGGCTCCAAGCTTAGGTTGGGGATATCTATAAAGAACTGTGAGGCCAGGTGTGGTGGCTCATGCCTGTAATCCCAGCACTTTGGAGGCCAAGGCAGGTGGATCATGAGGTCAAGAGATTGAGAGCATCCTGGTTGACATGGTGAAAATCCATCTCTACTAAAAATACAAAAATTAGCTGGGCATGGTGGCGGGCGCCTGTAGTCCCAGCTACTCGGGAAGCTGAGGCAGAGAATCACTTGAACCCGGGAGGCAGAGGTTGCAGTGAGCCTAGATCGCGCCACTGCACTCCAGGCTGGTGACAGAGTGAGATTCCGTCCCCCAAAAACAGAATCGTGTAGACCATAAGATTTTACCCTACGTAGTAGCCAACTTGAGTACTAATGGAAGACACAAGATTCTTGGGTCAGAGACAAAAGATTTTATTCCTCACAGCAAGAGAAGCAGCATAAGCATCAACATATTTGCATTAGTTCCTCTTACCCCCAACTCCCACAGCGGTAGGGTTGCCAGATTTAGAAAATAAAAATATAGAGCACCCAGTTGGATTTGAATTTTAGATTAACAATGAATACATTTTTGGTATGTCCCAAATATTGCATGAGATGTATGTATTCTAAAAAAGTATTTCTAAAAAAAACTATTTATCTGAAATTCAAATTGAAGTGGATGTCTTATATTTTAACTGGCAGCTCTACATGGGTGACATAGTTGAGTTCAGCTGTATGAGTTCACCCACAGTGGGTTGCATTGTAAGAAACTGACCCTGATTTGAAGAACCCAAATCTTTTATAATGGCAGTAAGTATGCTTGCTGCTTAATTCAGAGAGCCACTGGCTCTGCCTTCCCAGGCTGTTTGCATGAAAAGGTAGTCTAGAACAAAAGACAGTCAGTGGCTCTGCTTGTAAGACTTGACAAACCACTGGAGAATTGGCTTTCAATGCACCCTAGTGAACAGGTGTGAGGAAAGGGAGATGGCTGTGGCTTCTGTCCCCAGGAGTCAGTATCTTGAGATAAATGCTTGTCAGTGGGGCTAGTTTCCATCATATCCCTCCCCTTAATCCCACCCCCCACTCCAGTTTCAGATTCCTTTGCAGGGGGAGAGGAGGTTGTATGGCCACAGAGAAGTAAGTCTGCCAAAATTAGAAATGGATGAGAATACATACCCTCTCAGTTCCATTTATTCAGCAAATGTCTGGTGCCTACCATGGTCCAGGCACGGCACTAGGCTGGGGCTGCAACAGCAGAGGATGCTCAGCCAATCCTTGCCCACGTGGCACTTGCAGTCTGACGGATTTGTGAAGGGACCTGGAAGAAAAATGACAGCTCCTTTTTGTAAAGAAACAGCTCCAGTTGGGAAGACCCTGCTCACTTCTCTGCCGTGGAGGCTTCAGCGGCAGCCTGAATCCACCTGCAACTCTTCAGTCTGCTTCCTGCGTCTCCACTTCCCCGACTTTGTTCCAACTGTAGCTGCTGCCTAGCAAGGACTCCCCTCTGCCCCACTTTCCTCCTGCTGATATCCTGCTTTTCTTTGGAAAATTTCAGCAAATCTCACCCCTATCTAAGAACCCTTCTAAGGATGATGCTCCCTGTCTTTGTATTTCCACTGTAAATTTCACCCTTACCTTGGGCTTGGATCAGGAGCACCGGGAGAGCCCCGCGTGGTGGCTATTGTCTGTAATTCTAGCACTTAGGTGCAAGGATCGATTGAGACCAGGAGTTTAAGACCACCCCGGGCAGTATAGTGAGATCCTGTCTCTCAAATAATAATAATGTTGAATCACAATTATTAGTATAAAAGAGCTTTCTACTACCCATTTTTAGACTGCATTCTAGCCTGGGCAACAGAGCAAGATTCTCGTTCTCTCTCCCTCTTTTTCTTTTTCCCTTTCTTTCATTCTCTTTTTTTTTCTTTCTCTTTTTCTTTTCTTTTCCTTTCTTTAAATAAAAAAAAAAAAAAGAAAAACTGTACTAATTTATCATTCCAACAATATTCAAGAGAAAAGCATCAGTTTTAACCTAAAATACGCTTGACTTCGTGGCTTAGCACAAAAATGCCCAAGAAGGAAAAAAAATCCCTGTAACAGTAATAAAAATTCTTTCTTTTAAGGCTGAGCTTTTCTCCAATTCTGACTTTACTGATAAGAAATGGAATACTTCATTATGTGACATTTCTTAATTGCAGGTTTTACAATTTAGATCTCTCTTGGAATGAACTTACCACTTATAAATTATAGTCATAAGCCAAATGCAATGAAAACCCATTTAGCAGCCGGGCGCAGTGGCTCACACCTGCAATCCCACTATTTTAGGAGGCCAAGGCAGGTGGATTGCCTGAGGTCAGGAGTTCGCAACTATCCTGACCAACATAGTGAAACCCTGTCTCTACTAAAAATACAAAAAATTAGCTGAGCATGGTGGCGGGCACCTGTAATCCCAGCTACTTGTGAGGCTGAGGCAGGAGAATCACTTGAACCCGGGAGGCAGAGGCTACAGTGAGCCGAGATCGTGCCATTGCACTCCGGCCTAGGCAACAAGAGTGAGACTCTGTCTCAAAAAACAAAAAAAGAAAGAAAGAAAGAAAAAGAAAAGAAAACCCACTTAACTTTCTCTAGTTAAAAAATAAAATAAAATCTCTGTCTACTGAAAGGCTTAGAAGCAATAATCTCTCAGTAACAACAAATATATGCAGTGACCCAATCCTGGCTTGTAAATACCATCTTTTAATAAAAGGAACCAGGGCTCCTTAGAGAAATAACTAATTTTTAGGACAAGAGAAGGGAGAATAAAAAATAACCCAGGGAAATTTGCCAAAACTCGGAAACAACCAAAAGATGTCTTTCAACAGGTGAACTGGTAAACTGTGTTACATCCAGGCAACAGAATATTATTTAACACTAGAACAAATGAGCTATCCAGCCACGAAAAGACCTGGAGGAACTTTAAACTCATATTACTAAGTAAAAGAAGCCAATCTAAAAGGGATCTATGCATATGATTCCAACCAAATGATATTCTAGAAAAGGCTATGGAGACAGTAAAAAGATCAATGGTTACCAGGGGTTAGGAAGGAAGGATGGCTAAGCAGAGCAGAGAGAAGTTTTAGGGCAACAAAAACTACTCTGTATGTTACTATAATGGTGAATATATGTCATTTGTCCAAAAGCATAGAATGTAGACCACCAGGAGTGAACTCCCATGTAAACTATGGACTTTGGAGCAACAATAATATATCAGGGTAAGTTCACTGACTATAAAAATAAAAACAAATAAAGGCAGTGAATGAATTTCAAACAACAAACAAACAAGAGCTGGGGCATCTTGTAGTATCAGAGGATAAGTAAGTAGTCAAAGTATGGGGGCATGTCAAAAGGACATAAGCATCAATCTGAATGAGTTCCCAATAACAAAAACTATAACAGTTTTAAGCATCAAAGTAGATAACACAGCAATGAATTATAACACAAACTATGAAATATACGAGTCCACTAAGACACAAATAATGACATAAATAAAAAATAAAGAAGAACAAAGAGACAACAAATCTTCATATAGAATTCCATATATTCTCCCTCCTGCCGGTGGTTCTTAACTCCATCTCCCTCTTCCCAAACCCCCATCCCCAGTGAGGGTTGACTAGATTTAGAGACTCACTTTCAAAAATTAGAGTAAGAAAAGGGAAAAAATAGTATATTTTCAGTAAAGAAACTTGACAAACAGTGCTGTATCCAAGTAATGAAGGTTAACATCATTATATGGATGTCACATATCCACTGATATGATGTGATGGGACAAGCCTTCACCTCTGTGGTTTTCTTTCAAAATACCCAAATAACCCTAGTCTGATCATGAGGAAAATGTCAGAAGCACCCAGATGAGAGTACATTCCACAGGTCATAAAAAAGAAGACTGAGAAACCGTCACAGAATGGGAGAGACTAGGGAAACATGACAACTACGTTATACGTGGTACCCTGAACTGAATCCTAGAAAAAGAATATTAATGGAAAAGCTGGTGAAATCCAAATAAAGTCTAGAATTTCATTAATGGTCACGTTCTAACATTAAATTCTTAGTTTTGACAAATGTATTACGGTCACGGAAGACGTTAACAATGAGGGAAACTGGATGCGAAGCATACAAAAAACTATGTACTATCTTTTCAACTTTTCTATTTATTAAAAATTATTCTGGCTGTGCGCAGTGGCTCACGCCTGTAATCCCAGCACTTTGGGAGGCTGAGGTGGGTAGATCACCTGAGGTCAGGAGCTCGAGACCAGCCTGGCCTACATGGTGAAACCCCGTCTCTACTAAAAATATAAAACCAGCTGGGCATGGTGGTGCATGGCTGTAATCCCAGCTACTCGGGAGGCTGAGGCAGGAAAATTGCTTGAACCCAGGAGGTGGAGGTTGCAGTGAGCCAAGGTTGCACCATTGGACTCCAGCTGGGGAAACAAGAATGAAACTCCATCTCAAAAAAAAAAAAAAGTATTCCAACATAGAATATTTATTTTTTAAAAAAGCTTTAAAATGGAGCCATGAACCCACTAAACCAACACAGATATCCTTTTGGAAAATGTTAATTGTCTAAATTTAACTACCATTTTCTCCTTTTTAAAAGTCTGTAATACTGTGGTTTCTCTTCAGAATGCATAAATCTTTTGCCTTTTATAAAGTCTGTTAAATGGAATTGAAGAAAAAACAAAGCTGAGGGAAAAAGGACTAACAATTTCTTATTGGAGAATAAAACATGCTTTAATCAGAAACATTATGTTCTGTATATTAATAGTCCTAAAACTGTGCATATTAAACTAGGAACATTTGACTGACACCAGTAGAAATACTTCATAGCATACTTTAAAAAATACAAAACCTAATATTCTACCAATTTAATCTTCTGTCAAGTTTTACAGAACGCTGTGTTCTGTGGTTCACTGCGCTTTACTGGGAAAGACGCATATTTAATCCACTAGTGGTATTATAATAGAGAAACAAACATTTAAGTTTATACCTTTCACATATGACACTTCTGAGGGAGGAGACAACTTGTCTCTAACTTTATAAATAATAGAAATGAATACTAAAAGGCTGTTAAGAAAGGTTATCCAAACCTTGAATATAAGCCCAAAAGCTGTAGCCTTAAAAAAGTGATGTCCTTTCAAGGTATTAGATAATAGGGGGACAAAGACTCATTCGACAGTTACTTAATTACTTAAGGAAAGGGAAATGTACTTGCTCCATTAGTCTATTTAATACTGAATTAAATAACCCATATTAAGTAAATTACATGCTAATTTACAGATCTTTGCCAGCAGAGTCGCAAATAATTCCGCCAGGTAGAAGAGATATTCCCAAAGGTTAGGGTGTATTGGTCTGAAAGACATTAACCAGTTTGCAACTGACCTAGCAATCTTATTCCAATTATTAAAATGTCTATGAATACACAGCTTCTCAGATGCTCTTTGAAATGTCCTCTATTTTACTTGTTTCCTCTGTAATTAATGAACTGACTGAAATCTTTGATAAACAATTTTGTATTTGGATGAGTCATGTTTTTAATTTTTTAAAATTATAATTCCATAGGCATAAGGAACTTTCCATGACATGCTTGATGCGGCCTTTCCTACAACCAGATCTGCAAATCCTACAATCTCACAGTGTTGCTATGATACTTTTTCTGCATAGTATTCTGCTAATATTGCCAATCATTTGGTTATTAAACTATCAAATAACATATTTTTATTTCAATGATAATCAGAAAAGAATGTTACCTTCAAGATCATCTTTACCCCACCACTGACTTTCCATTCTTGTAGCAAAGTACAAAAGTAAACATGCAAACTATTCTATGACATTTTCCTTCAGTTTTCTCATCTGTGCATTTTTAAAACAATAAAAAAACACAAAAAGATTCCCTTTATTTCAAGTGAGGGGTTTCCTGAGAAGATTTTTTTAAGTCCTAATCCCTATAATGAGAAAATGTTTAAAGAAAAAAATGCATAAACAAAACTCTGTACTTGTTGAGTCTGCATTAACACATTACCCACAGAGGCCAGGTTCAGTGGCTCATGCCTGTAATCCCAGTGCTTTGGGGAGGCTGAGGCAGGAGAATCACTTGAGCCAGCAGTTAGAGACCAGCCTAGGACACGTGCTAAGACCCCATCTCCACAAAAAATTTTAAAAATTAGCCAGGTGTGGTGGCATGTTGCTGGAGTCTCAGTTACTTGGGAGGCCTAAGGCAGGATGATCACTTGAGCCTAGGAGTTTGAGACCAGCCTTGGTACACAGCAAGACCCTATCTCTACAAAAAATGTAAAAAATGAGCCAGGTTTGGTGGTACATACCTGTAGTCCCAGCTACTCAAGAGGCCGAGGCAGGAGAATCATTTGAGCCCAGGCATTTTAGGCTACAGTGAGCTATGATTGTGCAACTGTATACTCTAGCCTGGGCAACAAAGCAAGATCCCACCTCTAAAAACATAAAAATGCATTGGGAAAAAAAGGAATTACCCACAGAATTATAGAACAGGATTTAGACAGGACTTTAAAGATCATCTTGCTCAATCCCCTGTTTTAAAGAGAAGTTAGGCTCCAAGGAATACAGTGACTTTCCAGAGGTCTGACAGTTGCTACAATTCATTTGATCTAACTTAAAAGACGTAATTTGTTGTACACCTCTCAAAATGTAGACGTGAGTTAATTTTATTTAAACCAATTATTGGGAAAAACTTGCCTTCCATCTGTTTCAAATACTACTCTTTGTAAAATGAAATGGACTAATAACCGGTTCAGGTAAAAACTATAAATTGCCTCTACTTCCATAAATATGATTAATTACAAGTAAATTCAGATTACATGTTTGAGATTCAACCAAGAAAGATTAGTTAAAAGAAAAAAAATTACAACTCTGTATTTTCAGTGTTACATTTTTCACTAAAAACAAGTCTGTATTATAAGAAACTTGAATATTTTAGAAAATTCAAGTGACCTAATGATAAAGACTATTTTCAACTTTTAGATTTGAGCATGGGAAGGGAAGCACTATTTCACTCTCATCCAAACCATAATATATTAAAGCAAAAGAGAAAGGAATATTTCATACCCTGACATCACTTCTAGATGAAGTTGTCCTGAGACAGTTAAGAAAGCAGGAACATTGAAGAAATTCTCCTCAGGTACTTTCATTTTGCCTGCAGGCTGCAAATCAAAAACACAAACCACAAAAAAAACTATTACATGTTTTGTTTTGCTTTTCACATTCATATACATGCCCCAACTAAAAACCTTAATGCAATTAAATCTATGTGAAGACGGGTTGTTCTCATGAAAATAAAGGTAGTTAAACACCTAAGAGAAAACGTCAGCTTGGAAAGCGCTAATAAAGGCAAGGAAGTTTGCTCCATATTTGCAAAACATGCAACATTCAAAGGATGAAGTACCTTTGTTGGAAAATACACTTCCCCCTAAAAAGCGATTTTGATTAAGGGGCAAGCTAAGGCAAGAGATTATGAATTAACAAAACAAAAAAATAGAAAACTAAAAAAAAAAGAGATTATGAACTAATTTTTAATGTGAAGAATTACATAATCTGAAAATGTTGACTTATAATTGAGACTTAATTACCTGAAGGGAATTGTCTCTGGAACATGTGATGTCACATTATTATAATATTAACAGTAATGCTTTTTACACAGATTTTCATAAACACATACACTTTCAAAAATATTATTTAATTGTCACCGTAACTCAGTGGCAGGAAAAGCATGACTCTATCTTTAAAAGATATACTGAGTAATGAGACTTTTATGAACTTACAATACAGAAAGGGTGATTATTCCATCTGAAATGTGTAGGAAATAAGCCAGTCAACATTTGTGATGAGTTAAGGTAAAAAAACTACCTGGAGGCCAAACACAATTTAAACAGTATAATAAAGAAAGCTTCTGAATCAAGTTATGAGTATCATACCCTCTTCTGGGAAAGAAAGTTAACTCTTGTTTTTGTTGTTTTAAACATAGGGTCTCACTATGCTGCCCAGGCTGGTCTCCATCTCCTGGGATCAAGCAATTCTCCCACTACAGCCTCCCAAAGTACTGGGATTATAGGCATGAGTCCCTGAGTCCAGCTTCTTGTATTTTAAACTATGCATTTATTTGAAAATCTTTTAGTATAAGGGTGTATGTAGTCACTGTGAAAGCAATAAAGCCAACTTAAAATATGTAATAGAGGATGTAAGACTCTTTTAACAGACTTAGTACCAAATATTAAATTATGGTAACACATGAAATAAAGTTATCTTATTTAATTTCATTGGTTGTTCTAAAAATATTGCATATCATATACAGGTGTCTGTGCATATATATAAAATGTACTATAAAAATTATCAGTTGAATCTTTCATTTATGTTTGTAGTAACTGCCTATTTTTTTTTCAAACTTACTTTGATACTAGTCAGAGATAAATGAATGTTTTTTTTAATTAAAAAGTCCATCTTTAAATCTCATAATCAATGAAAGGGTATTGTTTGTAAAGATATTTACTACTCAAGACTAAATAATAGACCTGATATATGTTAGGATTTTAAAACAAAAGATCTGTTCTCTGATACTTCTTCATTATTTACTGAAAAATTGCTTTCTCAAATAAGGTCCAAGAAATTTTTAAGACTACCATACTTTCTCCTTTCCTTCACCACTTTAGTTTATAATTTGTATTAATTTAACTGTACTTCAAATTGTTTCTCTCATTTGTAGTTACAAAAAAAAAAAAATCTGGTCCTTATGACAAGTATGGATGTATGTACGGATGTATGTATGCATGTATGTATTTGAGCATCTCACACTGTTGCCCAGGCTGGAGTGCAGTGACATAATCTTGACTCACTACAACCTCCACCTCTTGGGTTCAAGCGATTCTCCTGCCTCAGCCTCCCTAGTAGCTGGGATCACAGGCACCCACCAACATGCCCACCAAATATTTGCATTTTTAGTAGAGATGGGGTTTCATCATGCTGGCCAGGCTGGTCTCCTGACCTCAAGTGATCCGCCAGCCTTGGCCTCCCAAAATGCTTGGATTACAAGCATGAGCCACTAGGTCCGGCCTATGACTAGATTTTAGACTTTCATTCATCAGTACTTGTACAGAATGGATTCTTATTTTTCTTACATTTCTTTAATCCAACTTATTTAAAACATACTACTACTTCATTATGCTTTCCAATGTCATGTTAGCGTTTACACAACTGTAATTCATAGTACTTTACTACAAATTAATTTCTTTTATACTACAATTAAAGCATTATACTAGTTTTTAAAACTTCTCTGTGTATTGTTATATTAGCTATATATTTCATTTCAGAATATTAAAGAGGGTATATAAAACATTCCTTATAAAAAGTAACTATGAAAAGTGGTAAATAAAAATGGCAGGGTAGGTAGCTCCAAAAGAATGTCCCACCACAGAAAAATAAAAGAAAAAAATGAGCAAAACTGTCAGAATCAACTGCGGAAACTCTGAAAGAGAGTTCAAGGTTTATAGCAATCAAGCAAGGTTTATAGCAATCAAGCAAATGCTGAATCGCGAAAAAGGCAAATTTAAAATGGTAGACTCCATGCAACAGCAACAGAATATACGTTTTTTCAAGAGCACATGGATCATTCTCCAGAGTAGACCATACAGTAGGCCATAAAACAGTTTTAATAAATCTTAAAAGACTAAAATCACAGAAGGTATCTTCTTTGATGACTATGAAATCAAACTAGAAATGTACAATAAGGGGTTGTGGTTACCAGAAAAAAAAGTTTGGTGGTTCCTTAAAAAGTTAAAATTGAATTAACTAAATGACACAGTAATTCCACTCTTTTAGGTATATACCAAAAAGAATTAAAATGAGGTATATAAACAAACACTTGTACACAACTGTTCAAAACAGCACTATTCACAATAGCCAAAAGGTAGAAGCAACCTAAATATCAACGGAAAAATAAACAAAATATGATATATATATATATACACACACACACACACACAATAGAATATCATTCGGCCATAAGGACTGTATGTACCTATATATTTTTAAAATTAAATGTTTTAACATGTACTTACATATGTTAAAACACAGATGAACATTGAAAACATGCTAAGTGAAAGCAGATAGACCTAAAAGACTATGAATGATTACATTTATATGAAATATCCAGAATACTTAAATCCACAGAGACAGATCGATGACAGTATGGTTTGAGCGGAGGGGAAAATGGGATGTCTACGAAATGGGCACAGTGTTTTCTTCTGGGGTGGTGAAAATGTTTTGGAACTTAACAGAGGTGGCAGTTATACAATACTGTGAATGTACTAAATGCCACTGAAATGTACCTTTTAAAATGGTTAATTTTATGACATAAATTTCACCTCAATTCTTGAAAGTAATTACTGAATCTTAGTAATTTCAAAAAACTACCACCCTAGGATTGCAAATTTAAGATTTAGGATTGTAATGTTAAATTTGTGCTCTTAAGTACTTATGTTAGTGACAAAGAAACAAAAAAATATATGAATTAAACACCCAACTTTGTAACTTTATCAGTGGGGAAGGATTTCTTTAACAAGAGCTCCAAATTGCCAATGATAAAAGGAAAAACTGATGAATGTATGTGTGTTAAAATTAAGAATTTCTATTTAATAAAGGAAGATATAGGCAAAGTTAACAAATGACAGATTAAGAGCAAAATAATTGCAACATCTAAAAATGCCAGGTGATTAATAGACAGACTATATAAAGAGCTCCTGCCAAGAAAACAAAAAGGAGAAAATAATTTGCTTCCCAATTGAGAAAGAAGATATACAGAAATGAAGACTCAAACGGCTAATGTGAAAATAATTTAAATGAAAGCTACTGAAATGTTAAAGTACTCTGAGCCTTGAATGAAATGTGATCGATTGTAAGACCTACATCATATGGCAAGCCACTGAAACTTTTGTTTCTTTAAACTATAGATTAACCCTCTTTCTTATTTTTCTTGCCCTGTAAAATGCTGTGAAACATTAAATGGTGCCCCTTCCCTCTTAGTTACAAATTCTTTGTTATAATGTCCTGCCCTTTTCACGTACCCAGCTCAAACCAGACAGAAAAGGCCCCACGACTACTAAATTAATCGAGATACAATTTTAAATGTAACTTTTCTGAAAAAGAACAAGCTGTAACCAACCAAACTGTTGTAACTCATAAATCAGTCTTGTATTAAAAATGTAGTAATACTCCTTAACTTCTTTGCTTCTACTTATATAAGCGAAGCCTTAGCTTCTCCACTTCAGAGCACGGACCCAATTACTTTGGAGTTTGTTTTTTCTGGGTGGCTAGTCTCAAATTTTGCTCTTGAATAAACTCTTTTAAAATTGGATTCCGGAACTCGTGATTGTTTCAGGGTGACATTTTGGTGACCCAGGTGGGACCCAAATTAGGCGTCCATTGACTCCTGTGATTTTACCAACAGTTGGAGCCCTGGCACCACCATGAACTTTTTGTATCCAACTGACCTCGCTCAAGACTGCAGAAGCCTTTGGTAAGACCACTCTCAGGTTTGAATCTCCCTGGCTTGACTAAGATTCAGACTTTATGCGACCTGGTTCAACAACTGAGGAGACTGGAATTGAAGCACTACTTCAAGGTAGGAGTTTTGTTTTTCTCTTATTCTTTGTTGGTATATTTGTGATTTTTTCACTTTTCTCTGAGGTTAAGGTTTTGCTTGTCTTATTAGAGTTTGTAACCTTTTCTCTCATTTGAAATTTTATCATGGAGAAAGCAGTTTCTCTTTGAAAAGAGGAAGTGAATGTCTACAGCTTAGGCAAATTTTCTTGAACTGGCCAGATCTAAAGCTCCATTCTATTTGGCACATTTAAAACTCCCTTTTGAGTGACCAAAATTTATAAAAGACTTTATGAGCACAAGATAAGTCCACAGACAAAGGGAACTGTTCCTCCTGGTTGAAAAGCATCTTAGGCAAGTAAGGTCTCCCAGGAGTGTCAGAGCACATCACTTGTGACATGTGACAGTCCCACAAGATTTGGACAAATATATACTGACATGTATCTGCCACTACAGAATCATACAGAATAGTTCCACTGCCCTAAAAATATATGTTCCACCTAGTCATCCCTCTCTTTCCCCCAACCCCTGGTAACCACTGATCTTTTTACTTTCTCCATAGTTTTGTCTTTTCTATAGTTTAAATCATACAACATGTGGCCTTTTCAGATTGGTCTCTTTAACTCAGTAATATGCATTTAAAGTTTCTCCAGGTCTTTTCATAGCTTGATAGCTCATTTCTTTTCAGCACTGAAAAATATTTTATTGTCTGGATGTAACAGATACGGTTTATTTCCCCATCTACCTATTAAAGGGCATCTTGGTTGCTTCCAAGTTTTGGCAATTATGAATAAAGCTGCTTTATAAACATCCACATGTAAGTTTTGGTGTGGATATAACTCTTCTAGTCCTTGGGGTAAATACCAAGGAGCAGATTGCTGGTTCAGGGTTGGTGCATATATAGTTTTGCATGAAACTGCTAAACTGTACTGCAAAGTGGTTGTTAAATCTCACCAGCAATAAATGAGAGTTCCTGCCGCTCCACATGCTTGCTAGCATTGGGTGTTGTCAGTGTTCTGGATTTAGACTACTCTAGTGGTACTGACTGGCTTTTTGGTATACTTTGTGCATCATTTTCTATGGATCACATGGTTCATATACTCCCACCCTCAGCCATTACACTGAGTAGCAGTTACATTTTTTTAGGAATCTATAAGCCAGAATTTCTTGCAATGTTGGTATACCTCAAAAAGTAAAAAACACCGGGAAAGTTCTGTAAGTTTCTTCAGGCTGTTGACAGACTGATAATGAGTGGATGAATAAATTAGAACTTTGTCAGTGCAACCTCCTCCAGATATATTCACAAATTCTCAAAACTCTTAAAATCAAAGATTCAAATTAAATATTTTTTGTTTCACAGTGTCAACCCATGAAATTAAGAAATACTGGGGCTCCTCAAGAACACTGTCTCTATTACTGGATCCTGCATTTAGCCTATTACCTGGGAATAGAGTTACAGATTAAGTATTTGTTCAATTGAAAAATGAATTGAAATAGGAGCTGGAAATATGGGAGATACCTAAAATTGAGACAGGACACAAATTTCTCAAAAGAAAGAGCATGGAAAAAAATCTCCATTCATGTTAATCCCAAGGAATACAGCAATAAAAGAAATGTTTGAATAACCAAACATTAAAACATAAGCCTCTAAATTAGTACATTAGTGGTAGACAAACGTGTGGGATATAACTGAAAGTCTCAACAGACTTTCATATATAAAAGTATTATCTCAAAGTAGTGAGGCAAAGCTGAAATTTTTATTAAGTAGAACCAGGTCAACCGGATAGCCATATAACTGTATCAACCAGAAATAAACTGCAGAATTCTTCTGTACATTGTGGCAGATAGTGTGATGTGACTATATGGGTGTCCGCCCCTCCCTCCGCCAAGGAATCTCTGCATAATGTTATGGTAATTTCTCTTCTTTCCAGCACCCAAGTCGTCACTTCCAATTCTTGGAATAATGGTACATAAATTCATCTATTTTGATCCCATCTTCAATATTTTTCTTTCAAGTACTTTTTTGAGAGAAATAGTACAATATAAAATATAAAAACATTTTTTAAAGCACTGCACATTGAGATAAAATCTCAGAATCAGAATTCTTACTCGTGAAAAATATTTCTGAACATAAAGCAGCAAGAATACTTTATCTTATTCCTTGTTTCATACTTATTTATTTTTGTCATGGTATTTTGACCATGCAACAAGGATTTTAATTTTTCCTTTTAGTTTATCATGTTTTAAGATATTGCAGAAATATAATATTCAAAGATCCAGAAAGTTCATTTTTAAGTTGGTTATTTTGCATCTTAGAACTCATTTTCCTTTAAAGAAATACATACAATAATCATATCACAGAGCAGCCACAGTACTCTATACAATGAATAATTTAGATAAATACAGTCATGTACTACAGACATTTTCTTCAACAATGGACTGTAGATATGATGCATTCCATAAGATTATAATAGAGCTGAAAAATACCTATTTCCTAGTGATGTCACAGAGCAAGGCATTATTCACGTATTTGTGGTGATGCTAGTGTAAACAAACACAGTTATATAACGACAATAAACAACTATGTTACTGATTTACATATTTATCATACTATAATTTTTATCATTACTTTAAAGTGTACTCCTACTAAAAAAAAGTTAATTGTAAAACAGGTTCAGGCAAATCTTTCAGGAGGTAATCTAGAAGAAAGCATTGTCATCATAAGAGACCATGTGTGTTACTGCCCCTGAAGACCTTCCAGTGGGATGAGATACAGAGGTAGAAGATAGTGATATTGATGATGCTACCCCTGTGTATGCCTAGGCTAACGTATTTTTGTGTCTTAGTTTTTAACAAAAAGTGTAAACAGTAAAAAATAAATCTCTAATAGAAAAAAGCTTATAGAATAAGAAAACATTTTTGTACACTCAATGTGTGCTTTAAGTGTTATTATGTAAGAGTCAAAACATTTTTAAAAATTAAGTTTAAAAAGTAAAAAAGAGTACACTAAGATAATCTATTATTAATAATCTATTGTTGAAGAAATTTTTAAAAATAAATTTAGTGTGGCCCAAGTATATATACCTGTAAAGTCTACAGTATTGCCTTCCTATTCACTCATAACTCACTCACTGACTCACCCAGAGCAGCTTCCAGTCTTGCAATGTCCATTCATGGTAAGTGCCCTATATAGGTGTACCATTAAAAAAAAAATCTTTTATACTGTATTTTTATTGTACCATTTCTATCTTAGGTATGTTTAGATATACAAATACCATTTTATTACAGTTGCCTACAGTATTCAGTACAGTAACATGCTGAATAGGTTTGTACCTTAGGAACAAGAGACTATACCACACAGCCTAAGTGGTAGGCTATTCCATCTAGGTTTGTGGAACACTCTATGATGGCTGCACAATGATGAAATCAACTAAGGATGCATTTCTCAGAATGCATTTCCATCATTAAGTGACACATGACCATATATGGAGAGAGAGGCAGACAGAGAGTGTGTGCTGAATCATGATATACAAAAATGTACATGTGGATACAAATGAATGAATGAGTGCCTGGATTCATTTTTATAAATCTCAGCAAATGTGACAAAGAGGGAGATAAAGTCCTCAGACAGAGTACAGGTAGTAACAGAAAGCTGAGGAGGTGGTCTATATTCAGGTAGGGTACAACTTGATCTTTACTCTGGCTTCTCTATTGCTGAGACTCAGAAACAGAATTTTAACAGTATGAAAATGTGTTTAGAAGTTTCAGAATTAGATGATAAAACCAATAATTTGAGGGGCCAGGTATGGTGGCTCACACCTGTAATCCCAGCACTTTGGGAGGCCAAGGTGGGAGAAGTGCTTGAGTCCAGCAGTTTGAGACCAGTCCTGGGCAACACAGTGAGAGCTCCATGTCTAAAAACACAATTTAAAAATTAGCCGTGCATGGTGGCATGTGCCTGTAGTCCCAGTTACTACAGAGCTGAGGTAGGAGGACTGATTGAGCACAGAAGTTCAAGGCAGCAGCAAGCTGTGATTACACCACTGCACTGCAGCCTTGGCGGCAAAGTAAGATCTTGTCCCTAACACGTATGCACACAAATACGTACATACATACATACACACATACCGAGGAAGAAGTCTGACTTAATCATCACATTATTCAAAACATTCCTTAAGTAGGCACAATAGTCTCCCCCTATCCACCATTTTATTCTTCATGGTTACTTTTCACCCAGTTGCCTGTAGTCAACTGTAGTCTGGAAATATTAAATGGAAAATTCCAGAAATAAATAATTCTTAAGTTTGGTGTTTTTTTTTTGTTTCTTTTTGTTTTGAGATGGAGTCTCCCTCTGTCACCTAGGCTGGAATGCAGTGGCCTGATCTCAGCTCACTGCAACCTCTGCCTCCCGGGTTCGAGTGATTCTCCTGCCTCAGTCTCCTGAGTAGTTAGGATTACAGGGAGCACCACCACATCTGGTAACTTTTTGTATTTTTAGTACAGACAGGGTTTCACCATATTGGTCAGGCTGGTCTCAAACTCCTGACCTTGTGATCCACCCGCCTCGGCCTCCCAAAGCGCTTGGATTACAGGCATGAGCCACCACACCTAGCCAGAATTCATGTTTTAAACTGCACTGATTGAGTAGCATGATGAAATCTCAGGCTGTCCTGCTTCATCCCGCCCTGGACATGAATCATTCCTTTGTCTAGGGTATCCAGGCTCTGTATGCTACCAATCTTTTTTTTCATTATTTCTGAGATGGAGTTTTGCTCTTGTTGCCCAGGCTGGAGTGCAATGGCGTGATCTCGGCTCATGGCAACCTCCGTGCCTCCCGGGTTCAAGTGATTCTCTTGCCTCAGCCTCCTGAGCAGCTGGGATTACAGGCATGCGCCACCACACCCGGCTAATTTTGTATTTTTAGTAGAGAAAGGGGGTTTCTCCATGTTGGTCAGGATAGTCTCAAGCTCCCAACCTCAGGTGATCCTCCCACCTTGGCCTTCCAAAGTGTTGGAATCATAGGCGTGAGCCACGCGCCCGGCCTGTGCTACCAGTCATTTAGCAGTAGTCTTGGCTACCTGGTCCATTTATGTCACACTGCCTATGTCATTCACCTCACAGCAGTTTAGGACCACAGCACAATACATTCACCTCAAATCCATGAGACCTTCTTACTACTGATAGCCATCCTGTGACCCCCACTCCATGCCTAGGCTAGTAAAAATGACCCTTCTCTGCATTTCCAGAATAAATCTGTATATACACCTCATTCATTCATCTAAACACTGTGCTAGACTGTGGAGAGACAGCAATAAGTAAGAGAACATAAGCTCTCAAAGAGCTCACATTCTAATGGGGAAAAAAGAAAATGAACATGTAATAAAGAAGCAAGATAATTACAAGCTGAGATAAGTGAGTTGGGTACTGAGGAGTGGGGAGGACTCTTAAGCAGTAAAAAGCAAGCAGACACCTGAAAGATGAGAATGTATTTGCTATACTATAAACTGGGAAAAATACTCCACAAACAAGGAACAGCCAATAGAGAGACGAGTGGGTGGGAAGGGGTGTCATACCTTAGGGGAGCAGGAGGCAGGTCACTGTGACTTGAGGGACTCAAGAGTAAGACTGTTAAAAAACAAGGCTGGAGAGGTAGGCAGAAATCTTCCAGTGTCTTAGTGGAGAATAGATAATAAAGGGATAAGAGTAGAAGTAGGGGCACCAATCAGAAAACAAGAGTACTGGTAACACTGGAAACAGAGAAATGGAGAGGTTGAGGATTTATGTTAAAGATGAGTCAACAAAATGTACTGATAAATTAGACGTGAGGTTGGGGGAGACAGGCAGGGGAACTATGAATTACGTCTGACATCTAGATTTTTTATTTAAGCAAATGAGTAGATAGTAACTTTTACTGAGATAAAAAGAAGAGGAAGAGGCTTTGGAGGGAAGAAATCAAGAGTTTTATTTAATATATACTATGTTTGAATGCATATTAGACATCAAAGGAGAAATGTCAAATAGATGCTTCTATAAATCTGGAGTTCAGAAACAGAAGCTGGGACTGGAGATAAACAGTTTGGCAGTCAGTATGTAGATGGCATGCTACATAAAGCCTTGGAACTCAAATAAAATCACCAGGGGAGAGATTATAGATTAGTGCTTTTCACTGATGATGATAATATTCCCTAGAAAATAATTCAGGAATTTGTAGAAGCATTTAGTGGGCAGAAGTCAAACATGTCCTGTGATATGTACAAAGTCCTGTGTAACTATGACTTCACCTGCAATCTCCCAAGTTCCCAATGTTCTAAGGCATTCATATAGTGTATCAACAAGACCAAATAGATTTGAGCTACCTTATAAACAAAGTCATTACTTTTATCTATCTTCTATATTGGGTCTCGGTATAAGATTTTGTTTGAAAAACACTTTTGAGTAAAACTGTTTGAAAATCAATATAATAGATGATTAGTCCCTCCCATCCTACTAGTCTATGATCAACTAACCTTTCCCTGATCATATAAAACTTATGTTAGTGCAATACAAATTAACCTAGCCTTTCTCTTATGTACAACAAAAAGTTTTTCCTAGGTTATTTTGCCATTGGAAGTAAATAGCAGAGCCAAGAAAGGGGAAACCAAGAGCTATCAAAACAAATTTTTTTAATGTGTGTATCCCAGTGAATTTCATATCACAAGGATCTAAAATCCTCCCTGTTTCTTTGAGGATTTCCAAGAAAATATTAAACAAATATTTTGAATTGCCCTCCAGTTATTTGTTCTCACAGCAGAACAAATTTAGCTGAGCAGTTTCACAATCTCAGGAGAATTAAACAGAAAAGCCCACACAAGTCTGACTCTGTCTCCATGTAAAATATATAGCAAGGAGGGAGAGTAAACAGCAGTCAGCGGAACAGTGGAAAGGAATATAATCAACAATGGAAAACTTATTTGACCTCCACAATCACTGAAGCACCCAATCTATTTTTATTTCCTTTTACTTTTTCCATTTTTTACTTTGTTACCACACCCCCACGTCTTACCCAGTTCTATTTACTCATAATCCCAGAGACAAAAAGTTGGGAAAAGAGAACAAAGATGAAGCATGATACAGAAATCTAAAAGGTTTAAAATCATGGCATGCTATTGTCCTATTTACCTCAATTTGCAATTTCCTTTGTAGATCATGAAGGAAAGAGAGAGTGCCCCCTATCTGTAAGCTCCACATAACCACTGAATATCCTGTTTCTTTTTTTGATCCCTATTAAGGGATTAAAGGGAGGCTATGCCTTTTATGATACAGATAGTAAAGGATACAAAAATCTAAGTTAGATAAAACTTATTTCAGCTAGCTCACGCCTGTAATCCCAGGACTTTGGGAGGCTGAGGAGGGCGGATCACCTGAGGTCAGGAGTTCAAGACCAGCCTGGCCAACATGGTGACACCCCGTTTCTACTAAAAATACAAAAATTAGCTGGGCATGGTGGCGCGTGCCTGTAGTCCTAGCTACTTGGGAGGCTGAGCCAGGAGAATCGCTTGAACCCAGGAGGCAGAGGTTGCAGTGAGCTGAGATTGCGCCACTGTACTCCAGCCTGGGTGACAAGAGTGAAACTCCATCTCAAAACAAAAAAAAAACACTTTAATTCAAATTGCTTCTTGTAAAAGATGCTAAAGCTTAAAAGTGTTAAATGTCAAATGTTAGGATAAATGTTATATACAACTACTTTTTGGTAAGATGAGTTGTAGAATCCAAGTATCTAAGCTTCTAGTACAATCATCTTTCCAATAAGTCATGCCATTCTTATTTTTTCTGTTCTTTTTTTTTTAGAGATAAGGTCTTGCTATGTTGCCCAGGCTGGTCTTGAACTCCTGGGCTTAAGTGATCCTCTCACCTCTGCCAGTCAATGGAACTACAGGCACATATCACTCTCCTACTTTTTTATCCTGTAGTGTTGAAATAAAGTTTTGGATCAAAATGCTTTTAATATTAATCTCTCCCAAGTATGAAATTCTGACCATATAAAATAAAATAAGCAAGGTGTGGTGGAGGGTTCCTATAATCACAACTACTTGGGAGGCTGAGGCAAAAGGATCACTTGAGTCCAGGGGTTTGAGGTCAATGAGTTATAATCATACCACTGCACTCCAGCCTAGGTGAGAGTAAGACTCTACTTCTAAAATCAGTCAACCAACCAACCAATCAATCATAGGAACTAAATCTGTCATACAGTCAAAAATTTGTGGGCTGGTAGTTTTATGAACCCTATCATGCAGTTGCCATCATTGCTGTAGAAATTGTTCTGCATGCCATCAGACTGCGTCTCATTCGTAAAAACTAAACCCAAGGGAAACAGGCTCAGTAAACTGCATTCTACTTTGCCGGTTATGCTAGTTTCAGGACTTTCCTGTTAACAAGCTGTATATGTAGGTCTTTCACTGATCTAACAATTTTCAGTAAGTCCAGTTTATGTTTCCATACTTTCTACTTGCTACAAATGTGTATCTTGGTGTACACAGAACTGCTAGTATAAAAATAATCCTTCTTAAAATAATGGTTCATTTACATTCCAGAACACCCACTAACTAGAACACCCACTCAGCCCTGAGAAAGGTTTCATTTTAGCAACTATTTGATCAGCAGGAAAGGAAGTTATTAACTCAGACTGTTTGTAAACAGTCTGCTTTCCTGCTGAGCAGTCTGAGAAAGAGAGAAAGAAAAAAGAAAAGAAGTCTGGAATCTCTACTATTAGAGGGTAAGGCTGCAAAACAGAAAGTGAATATACAATGTTGCCTTATTTTTCTTTTTCAGGAGAGAAACACAATGTAAAACTGCAAAAAAGCAAACATTCCTAAATGTGAAGGGGTCAGTGAAAAAAATGTACCCAACATTTTTTTCACTGTTGCTTGAAAAATATTAATTTTGGCTTATTCACTGTCAGACTGGGGTTTTAAAGATGAATATGATAAGATATGGTCCTAGTCCATTAACTATCTCCTCATTCCATTTTTTAGCCCCTCCTGTGAGAAGGGAAACCTCTGCTCCAGAGTTAAGTCTCCAAACCGCTTATCTACACAAAGGAACTGACTACCACTAAACACAACAGGTACTCAATAAATACGTATAAATCCCAGTACTTTGGGGGATGGAAGCGGGAGGATTGCTTGAGACCAGGGGTTCAAGATCAGCTTGAGTAACACAGTGAGACCCTGAGACTACTTTAAAAATTATCTGGGTGCGGTGGTGCGCACCTGTAGTTTTAGTGACTCTGGAGGCTGGAGTGGGTGGATCGCTTGAGCTCAGGAAGTCAAGGCTGCAGAGAGCTATGATTGCATCACTGCACCCCAAACAGGGTGACAGAGCAAGATCTTGTCTCAAAACAAAAAATCCCCCAAAATATGCTTTCTTGCAGTTGCTGCAAGGAGGAAAGTAAGTTACTGATAAGTGAAACAGAAGGGCTTGGCTGTTCTTCACCTCTGGCTGTGGTAATGAAGAACAAGTTAGCCAGGCATGGTGGTGGGTGCCTGTAATCCCAGCTACTCAGGAGGCTGAGGCACAAGAACTGCCTGAACCCAGAAGGCAGAGGTTGCAGTGAGCCAAGCACTCTAGCCTGGGCAACAGAGCAAGACTCTGTCTCAAAAAAAACAAAGAATAAGCCATTATAAGGCATACTGATATAAAAGTCATGATTTTGATGGTATCCAAAAATTATCCAAAAGAGATTTCCATCATTTTTTGAGATCAAAGTGTCTGCTGAAGTTAACAATGCCATGGAATGCTTCCTTCAAAGGTGGCATGCATAAAATAAATGTTTAATTTCCAACAAAAACTAATTTCCCCAAATAATTAGATCGTATTGGCCCTAAAGAGTATAAACGCAAAAAGCTTTTAGTGTTCATGAAGCTGACATTTTCTTTTCACTTATGATTACTTAATTGAATTCCAATGTCCAGACTAGCAACATGAAAGTTCATGTTTTTTTTTGTTTTGTTTTTTAAAAAGAGGAAACTCTACTTTTCTACTTTTAATTAGCAATGGAAATAACCATTTGTAGAAAAAAAAATTCTCTCCATATTAGAAGTTCAAAAGTCTAGCAGAGGTGAACTATTCAACATAATTACTTCTGGGAAAATACACAGCAGGAATAGATACAATAAAAACAAAAAAAAATGGACCCTGGTACCAAGATCCAAGATGCATAAAATACTTTCCAAATATATCCAGAATCCAACCACATTTCAGGATCTACAACTTCAACTCCTGTGTAAATCACTATCTGCTCGCCTAAAATACAGCATTAGACTTTTTCTTTTGGGACGGAGTCTTGCACTGTCGCCCAGGCCGTAGTGCAGTGGCGCGATCTCAGCTCACTGGAATCTCTGCCTCCTGGGTTCAAGCAATTCTCCTGCCTCAGCCTCCCAAGTAGCTGGGACTACAGGCATGCACCGCCATGCCCAGCTGATTTTTTTTGTATTTTTAGTAGACAGGGTTTCACCATGTTGGCCCAGATGGTCTTGGATCTCCTGACCTCGTGACCCGCCCACCTTAGCCTCCCAAAGTGCTACGATTACAGGTGTGAGCCACCGCACCCGGCCAGCATTAGACTTTTAACTGGTTTCTCTTCTTCTGTACCTCTCCCCAATTGAATCTCCATATAGCAGCCAGAATGATCTCATTAAAGTGTAAGTGATGTGTTACTCTTTTGCTTAGAACGCTCCAAAGACTCACAGCCAACGTTCTTATAATGGCCTAACCTTTTTCCCAACTTACTTTTCTTTGCAATACAAATCACCATTTGTTCTGATTATCTATTGGTAAGTAACAAAGCATCCCAAAATTTAGTAGCTTAAAATAAGAATCTACTGCTATCTTTCACAATTCTATGGGTTGCCTGCCTTCAGCTGTATGGTCTTGCACGGAGTCTCTCATGTGGTTACAGTCAAATGGCTGCTGGAATTGGAGTCATCTGAAGGCTAGACTCAACTAGATATACAAGATGGCCTCTTTAAACACAAGTCAGATGCCTTAGCTGGGATGGCTTAAACAGCTCAAGTGTAGCCAGGCATCTGTGTGTTACCATGCAGCCTTCCCACAGAAATAGTTTGAGGTCTCACAGTAGTTAGACCTCTTATACGACGCTGGCTTCCCTCAGAGCCGTTCCAAAAAAATCAAAGACAAGAAAATTTCATTTCCACCATGTCCTACTGATTACACAGAACCAGCCCACATTTTAACTGTGGATGAGGACAACAGAAAGATCTGAGTACTGGGAAGCATAGTGCACTAGGGAGCTACCTTTGGACAATTACCACAATACTTAACATACTCTCTGTTTTACTTTTATATTTATTGTCTCCTCTCCTACAAGGATATACATTCCACAAGGAAAAAGACTTTTGTGTTCACCAGTTTTCCTCCAGCATACGTCATGTAGTCGATTAATATTAGTTGGAAAAAGGAATAAATTATTGCACATGGTAAGTGATATACATCAGTAATTCACTATATCTCCATGCTTCTCACCATAGATCACTCTGCCCCAAACTTACCAACTTATCTTTCTAAAAGGTACCTGGTAGGAATCTGGATAATTTTATAAGTAGAAAATGACAAAGTTGGGACAAAAATCAAAGACGGAAATATAAACAAGGATCATACACATTGCTTTGTCCTGTGGACATCTCTGATCACTCCTGTACCAAGTTTCTCCTTGTCAGAAATCTCTCCTAGAGCACTTATAAAAAGTGAAGCACTACTTGGTGTAACAATTCTGTATAAATTATTCTGTATACTTACCCTTAAAAAAGGTAAAAAGCCAATTAAACATTTAATTATTCTGTCTACAATTTCATGTGTTAATTTTACCTTCTAGATAAACACTGTACATTTCTTGGCTGGGTATGATGGCTCAGGCCTGTCATCTCAGCACTTTGGGAGGCTGTGGCAGGAGGATCACTTTGGCCCAAAAATTAAGAGACCAGCCTGGACAACATAGCAACACCCTGTCGTCACAAAAAATTTAAAAATTAGCCAGGTGTGGTAGTGCACACCCATAGTACCAGCTACCAGCTACTTGGGAGGCCAAGGTGGGAGAAACACTTGAGTTAAAAGAAAAAAAGAAAAAAGAACTCAGAAACTGTACATTTCTTGAGAACCAGCTCATTTTAATTTAAAAAAACACAAATTTTAATTCAAAATTCTCAACACTGGACCCAATGCTAATTTGTACATACTAGCATGTAACAGGAAAAAAAAATAGCCAATGAATTCTCCATCAGTAAAAGAACAGGTTAAATACATTAAAATACATGTATAAAATGCACTGAAACAGCATGTACTTTTAAAATAATGAGGCAGAAGCAGTTAAGAGGTACTGATAAATGAACAAAGCAGGTATAGGCCAGGTGTGATGGCTCATGCCTGTAATCCTGGCCCTTTGGGAGGCTGAGGGGGTAGGATCACCTGAGGTCAGGAGTTTGAGACCAGATAACATGGCAAAATGCTGTCTCTACTAAAAATACAAAAATTAGCTGGGTGTGGTGGCTCACGCCTGCAATCCCAGCTACTGGGGAGGCTGAGGCAGGAAAATCGCTTGAACCTGGGAAGCAGAGGTTGCAGTGAGCTGAGACTGCGCCACTGCACTCCAGCCTGGGCAACACAGCGAGACTCCATCCCAAAAAAAAAGAAGGTTAGAACATTGTGAATAGTAAGCTATCATTTTTGTAATAAATAACTATATGAAAAGATATGGATATCCTTGTAGAATAAGCACAGAATACCTCTGGATGAATACGTAAGAGACAGATAACAAGGACTGCCTACTGGAGAGAGAACTGTGTAACTGGGAGCTAGGGACAGAAGAGAAACTGGCTTTTTACTTCATGCTCTTTTTAAACTTTTAAATTATGTACCTTGTACATATATTATGTCTTTTTAAAAAAAAAAAAATAAGCACAGGATGAAAAATGCAAAGAACATAGAAAAGTGGGCCCTATGCTCAGAGGCAAATTTATTGAGAGTCTCTTATGTATCTTACTGGTTTTATTTTCTAGGGTAGGCATTTTTCACATGCAGAAACTGAACCTCCTTAAAAGAAATAAACATCCTCAACAGGAAAGAAAATGACTTTTTTTTTTTTTTTTATGAGATAGGGTCTAGGCTCTGTCATCCAGGCTGGAGTGCACTGGCGCTGTCATGGCTCACTGCAGCCTCGACCTCCCAGGCTCAAATGACCCTCCCGTCTCAGTCCCCCAAGTAGCTGGAACTACAGGTACATGCCAACACATCTGGCTAATTTTTAAATTTTTAGTAGAGACAAGATCTCACTATGTTGCCCAGGCTAGTTTCAAGCTCTTGAGCTCAAGCAATCTGCCCAGCTCAGCCTCCCAAAGTGCTGGGATTATAGGCATGAGCAACAACCGTGCCCGGCTGAATATGACTAGTCTTAAGGCTGAAAGTTCTACAAAGCTAAAATAGCCTTTAGAAAATAATAATAAGTATTTAAGTATTCCAGGTAGTATGGAGGATACAGGTCTTCCCTGAAAGGAATTTACAATCTAGACAGGGAACCAAAACTGTTCTGCAAGAAACCACTGAAGAACAACAGGCTACAGCAGGCCAGGCATGGTGGTTCATGCCTGCAATTCCAGTATTTTGGGAGGCTGAGATGGGAGGATCGCTTGAGTCCAGGAGTTCGAGACAAGCCAGGGCAGCATAATGACCTTGTCTCTACCAAAAATTAAATTAGCCAGGCGTGGTGTGTGTGCCTGCAGTCCCAGCTACACAGGAAGTTGAGGTTGAAGGACTGCTTGAGCCCAGGAGTTTGAGGTTGCAGTGAGCCATGACAATACAACTGCACTCCAGCCTGGGTGACAGCAAAACTGCGATTCAAAAACAAAATCAAAAAATAAAACCAGGCTATAGCAACCGAATACAAGTATAACAGGAGTTGGAACAAGGGAGGTATTAGTGTTAGCTAGAAAAAAGCTGTCCTGAGAAAAGGTTTGACCTGTGTTAGCCCACACACCACCTAAAGAGTTTAAATGAAAATAGGTAAGAGTAATTAAAAAGTGAAACCATCCAGCACAACCAAAATGATGTGTTCCATAAATAACTCGGTCATAACAATTTAAAAGCACAAGAATTCCTGAGGTCTAGTAACTTTGTGTTACCATTACTAGCACACACAACAGTGTGGAAAAGAAAAATGCTAGTGCTTACATCAGCCTGCTTCTGCATACTGTTTTACCTATTTTGGATTAGCAACATGAAGTTTTCATACATGTCATTTCACTTAATCCTTACAACCTATAAGAACACTGTTGTTCACATTTTACCAGTGAGGAAATTGAGGAGCGTGGTGGTAAAAAGTAACCAAGAGGTGACTAACCTGTTTTCCCTCCTCCCTCCTGACCTGACAGTTGTATGGAGCTCTTCAGAATCATTCCTCAGTGAAACAGGTTAAAGTTATTTAAAAAAAAAATTTTTTTTTAATCCAACCATTTAAAGTCCCTAGAAATGGCCATAAGGTATACAGCAAATGAAGAAACAACTACTCAAAACGATCTGCTAAAGCTCGCTGAGGACAGGAAGAGTCTGTAGTGTCTGAACCGGAGCCCTCTTCCTCCCTTCCCCTCACAGCTTGGCATGACAGAAACTCCACTCCCCAATTTCAGCCAAGATCACAGGGCTCCAGCAAGAGGGGCAGCATACAGGCATTTCTCCCCTTTCTCACAGCTACCTGTAGCTGAGGCTAAGTTCTGGGAAAGTGTGCCTGAGAGGTGGAGCCTCCCTTCTTCAGCCCCAGCCCAACTTGTGGGATGGAAGCTCCACCTTGGGCGTGGTACTGCTGAGAACACGAGGGTCCTGACTGCTTTTGCCCCAGATCCTGGGGTGTGGGTTTCATGCCAGGAGAGACAAACCAAGAAACCAGGGCTGCTGCCTCTTGCTCCACTGAACATTCGGCTCCTAAATCAGGATGTCTCATAGTGAGAATGATCCATTGTCCCTGCTGCCAGCAGTGGAGCCGGGCTCCAACATTGAGTGGGCAGAGAAGCAGGCCATAAAACAGCTCCAAATCTTTACCCAAAGGAACTGACTTCATTGCAACTATGTAATCCCAGCTACTCGGGAGGTAGAGGCTGCAGTGCAAACTGAAGGGTGCTCTCCAGAATAGTGGTGGTTGTGAAAGGCAGATTGAAAGATTCATTGGCGATAAAGGCTAAACTGTAGATCTCCTAGTATGCTGGAAAGAAACTGAGACACAGCTGGCAGGAGCCCTTTTGGGGTCAGAAAAGATCTTAAACACTGCCCTTGAAAACTATGTCCACAAAGGAGTATACTTTTGGTTGGATCAGTCTGTGAAGCAATTTATGCCACAGGACATTGAAAACATAGCACAATCAGTCTTCGATTAATGGAGCTTACGAGCTCCATTCCCACAAGACATGATCTCATTCCTCTTTATGGCTGCAAAATATTATATGGTATGTGTGTGCAACATTTTCTTTATCCACTCTGTCATTGATGGGCATTTAGGTTGACTCCATGTCTTTTTTACTGTGAACAATGTGGCAATGAACATTCATGTGCATGTGTCTTTAGCGTGTGAAAGGAAAATAAATCTTGGGGCCCCAAAATCACTAAGCTAAAGGGAAAATTCAAGCCAGGAACTGCTTGGGCAAACTGCCTCCCGTTCTATTTAAAGTCATCCCTCTGCTCACTGAGGTAAATGCATATTTGAATGCCTCCTTTAGAAAGGCTAATCAGAAACTCAAGAAGAACGCAACCATTTGTCTCTTATCTACCTATGACCTGGAAGCCCCCTGAGTTGTCTCACCTTTGTTCAAGTTGTCCCCACTTTCTGGATCGAACCAATGTTCATCTTAGATATATTGATTGATGTCTTATATCTCCCTAAACTGTTTAAACCAAGCTGTGCTCAGACCACCTTAGGCACAAGTCGTCAGGCCCTCCTGAGGCTGTGTCACAGGGAGGCATCCTCAACTTTGGCAAAATCAACTTCCTAAATTGACTGAGATTGTCTTTAGTTCTGTTTATGTGATGAATCGCACTGATTGATTTTTGTATGCTGAAGCAATCTTGCATCCTGGTGAAGAAATCTACTTCATGGTGGATTAAATTTTTGATTTGCTGCTGGATTCAGTTTGCAAGCATTTTGTTAAGGATTTCTGCATCAATGTTCATCAAGGTTACTGGCCTGATGTTTTCTTTTTTTGCTGTGTTTCTGCCAGGTTTTGGTATCAAGATGATGCTGGTCTCACAGAATGAATTGGGGAGAAGTCCCACCTCCTCAGTTTTTTGGAACAGTAACAGTCAGAATGGTACCAACTCTTCATTGTACATCTGGTAGAATTCAGCTATGAATCCTTCAGGTCCTGGACTTTTTTGGTTGGTAGGCTATTTATTACTTATTCGGTTTTGGAGCTTGTTATTGGTCTGTTCAGGGAATAAATGTTTTCCTGGCTCAGTCTTGGGAGGGTGTAGTTTCCAGCAATTTAGAGATATTCGTAGTAGTTTCTGAAGGTTGCTTATTTCTGTGGGGTCAGTAGTAACATTCCCTTTGTTATGTCTAATTGTGTTTGGATCGTCCCTCTTTTTTTCTTAGTCTAGCTAGTGGCCTATCTTATCAATCTTTTCTGAAAATCAACTCCTAGATTTGCTGGTATTTTGAATGGTTTTTTGCATCTCGGTTTCCTTCAATTCAGCTCATATTTTTGTTATTTCTCGTCTTCTGCTAGCTTTGAGGTTGATTTGTTCTTCCTTATCCAATTCTTTCCATGGTAAAGTTAGTTTATTAAATTGAGACCTTTCTAACTTTTTGATGTGGGCGTTTAGTGCCATGAATTTCCCTCTTAACACTGCCTTACCTGTGTCCCAGAGATTCTGGTATGTTGTATCTTTGTTCTCATTATTTTCAAAAAACTTTTTGAGGTCTGTCTTAATTTCATTATTTACCCAAAAGTTATTCAGGAGCATGTTGTTTAATTTCCCTGTACTGTATGATATTGAGTGATTTCCATTGTATGGACTTCTATTTTTATTGTGCCATGGTCTGAGAGTGTGTTTGCTATGCTTTCAGTTCTTTTACGTTTGTTGAAGACTGTTTTATGTCTAATTACGTGGTTGATTTTAGAGTATGTGCTACGTGAAGATGGGAAGAATGTATATTGTCTACACCTCATTTTAATTCTCTGATTCTTCTTACATTATTGCTCTTACCTGGAATATTCTCCCTAAAGTAGAGTCAGGTCACATATTCATTTTGAAGGTTTTTCTGACCAAGTCAATCCTCACTGACCTACCTCATTTTCCTCTTGATTCCATACCACTTACAACTGGTAACACTGTATCCTCAAATGTATACATAAAGCAATTCCACCTTATTTCCCATCAACTTCTAGTCATACTGAAAAACATGGAACTGTATATAGTTGTGCATCAACACCAACCCAAAACTAAGATCTTTATATCAACTTCTGAAAAGTCAGAAGAGGAATAATAGCCACATCACCAAAGAGAACAGTTTTAGCCAGCATAAGGAAGTCAGCTATGCTTTAACCTTTACAAGAAAAATAACTTGGTAAAGACCAATTGCTTGTTTTGTTTCTGCTTTCCTCAGCCTTTTTCGGTCTATAAAATGAAGCATTGCCTCATTCTTGAATGGCAAATGAAAATCAATTAAGACCTTTAAACTAAATTTGTTATAATTTTGTCTTTGACAGCCACAACCTATAATTCTTGCCTTAATCTCTTCTATCTCCTCAAAGACAAACTAATTGTTCTAAAACTATAAAGACCAAATATAATTTTGAGAACTCGGCCAGATTCTTAGGACAAAGAGGAAAAAGTGTACAAAGAATTTTGTAGGATAAGTAACATCAAGAGTGAATGAAAAGCATGCTCCTTCCTTTATCAACATCTGCCAGCTCACCAGCTTGACAGGATAGAACCTCAACTACATCTTTATAACATTTAGCATAGCATCTTGAACACAGGTGGTACCAAACGTTTGTTAATAACAAACAAATGCCTTTAAGGAAACTTCTCACAATGTATTCAGTGTCCCCAAACCTTAAAAAGTATCAGTCTTAAAGGAGGAAATGGATGAGGGAAAGGAAAAGTAACATGATAGGGCATGCATTCACTTCTCAAAAGAATATCAGAAGTACATGTTCTTACTGTGTTTTTTCAAGGTGACCTCTTAAAGCTGCCCTCTTATCTTTAAACACAGTACTTAATGACACTTCATTTCTGTCAGAGAAAAAACGTGCACCATTAATAGAAGCAAGAATTTAAATATGAAAGCTCACCTCCTCCTAAAATTCAAATTCCTATGTTTCTACAGGCAGCCAAGAGGAAATTAACAAAATGAATCTTGAAAGTGAAGTATGTGAGGTGGGATAAGCAGCAGCACTGCTTTAAAAGGATAGAGGGTTGGCAGGGGCAGAAGACAAGTCTTTGCAGTTGAACTTCTAAAAGCAACAAAGACGACAGATCAACATAGCATAAACGCCAGATGGCACATATCAGCTGAAACCTGAGCTAGATCCTGACTGTAGGAGCCTAGGAGCAATGAATTCAAGAGTGTCTCTTTCTGGTACTCTGTAAAGGCAAATTTAATCCCACAATAAAAGAAAAAAAAAATCCCACAAATTCCTTTCCCTGGCTCTGAAATAATATAAACATAATATACTTCTCATTTGTTTAGCTTCAGAAATACATAGTTTTTCCTCTTCCTATTTAGTCACACTTATCTGGTAACTTGTCTTAGGTTTACAGGCCAAGATATATATGTATGTATGAGATCACTCAGAGCTGCTTATCCAATTTCCCAGGTAGCAATGCAGTTATCTCCAAACGTATCTTCATTTAAGCACGTTAAAAACTTTTTTACTTGTTTAATTTGGGTCTGTTTAATAATTCCTTCTTATTTGTAAAGACTCCTTTAAATTACGCCTTTCTTTCCCAGCCATTTATTGAATATTCAGTGATTTAGATTAAGGAATTTAGAAATACAGTGAGTAATTATTCGCTTCAATATGCAAAAAATTAAGGTGCAAAGAGAAAATAAACACCTAGAGGAGAATGTTTTCCAGAATTTACATTTGGTTATTTTGTCATCTGCTGCCTTCTTTGAATTCATATATACAGATGCGAATACTCCCACTTTAAACGTTCAACAAGGCATTTTTATTCTGCTTTTTGCAGAAGGCTGATCAGCAACAAGATTTCTTCCAGTCATGTATGATGAAGACAGCATTTGATTATCATTCTGAATGACTTCAACATATCAGGACAACTTCTCCCAGAGAATACTGTGTTCAATAATATAAAGAAGCACCACCATTATTAAGAGTCAGAAAGCACTGAACCAGAGAAAGCAGTTACATACACATTTTGTCATTTGATAGGATCAACCAAATATATAAACAAGAATCCTGACATCTTAAAGATAAAGAAATCAATAAACAAACAAAAGAAGTACCAAAGCGCCACTCATCACATACCATTCTCTCTGTCTATTATTACACAACTGGCCAGTGATTTTAAACAGCTATCAAACTGGTAAATGCAAGGCTTTCAACTGCCTACAAGTAAGAAAAACTGGTAACTTAAAAAATGATCTGCAATAAGGGCAGGCTGACAATGCTAGGAACTCAAAAGATGATTGCTAAACAAATTAAAGAGCCTTCATGGGATGTACAGAACATAAATCATTCTTATGAAAAAATGTACTTTCAGAAGACTTTGAAAAAGAAAATGATACTCACATGTATACTTTCCTATTTTTATTTCTCTTTTAAAATATGACTTACATCCACAAATATTAACTGGATTGAATCTGCATAAGAGATAGCTTAAAATCCTCATTTACCTCTTCAAATTTCTCTAGTTCACCAATTCACAGTAACTTAATAAAGCAAAGAGAGTGCTAATTTAAAAACTCGCTCTTGTGTCACAGTGTAAGATGGCCGGTAGTACAGGAAATCAGATTGGTTTGATTGTCTATGTGACTTTTTCAAGGATTTTCATTGACAATTTCAGGTGCTGCTCATAGTCTTCTGTCCACAAAACTAGTATTACATTTCAAAACCTCAGATGCAAAATATTAAACAGCAATGTATCCCTCAAGATGGGAAGCACAACTTACTTCAAGTTGAAAAAGTTCTCCAGCTCCCTCACAGTCATTGGATGTGATTATTGGAGTATGAATATGTACAAAGCCACTGTCCTGAAAAAGAAAACCACAGTTTTCAGTATATTTGCATGTTCAACAATTCCAAGAACACACAGCTTCTTATACTATTAAAATGGCACACTAAGCAAATGCTGTTTTATTTCAAAGATAAAGAAATTGAGGCCCAGACAGATTTAGTGACTTTCCAAAAGTCACACAATTAGTCAGTGGCTGAGCCAGGACTAGAACCTAGGTCTTCATGCTCTTCAGTACTTTATTCTCTTTCCATTTCTCTAACATTTTGGTGGTGATTCAACAAACATGTATACACACTCTAGGATAATGTGTAATGATGTTGCTCATGCTGCTAGGGGAATACAAAGTGATTAGTATAAACTTATCTTGAAGTAAGACCCCAGTTGTAATGAACCATCAAAAAAGGAGAAAAATTAAGGTAGACAAATAGACACTGAATAAACAAACAGCAAAAAAAAAAATGCAGAAATGATCTTTAGGAGGTCTCTGTCATTAAACTGATGGCACAATGAACTCCACATGGCACAGGCAGTGTACTTTGCCTGAAGGAATATTCTGAGCAGCAGCAAATCCATCCATTACTAAGGTCCCTAATTGCAGCCCTTCTGAACAAAAGTCTGAGACTATTTCCATTAGTGAACCACAAAAGCTGTTGCTAGTAGGATTGAAATAACCCAGCAACTTCAAGGTTATGCTTCTTTCATTTTGACTATGGATGTAAGCAAAAGGTTATGCACAATGTAGATGTTTGCAGGATGGGACTGCAGGTAATAAAAAGTGACTTTACAATAGAAAGGTAGAATAGTATGTGCTTAATGCAAAATTTTGGCCTTGAAATCAGTACAATAAATTCTTATGCACATATTTCTGTCAAGTTTGGTAGAATGAAGATTGTCTCTATGCATCACTAGGGGCCTCCCAAATATGACCCTTCTTGAATTCAAGTGTTATGGCTATAATACAAAGTATTCAGCCAACAACTTGCCTTATGATGTGGACTGATGAAATATTCAAGCTCTAAATTAACAGTCTCAGAAAGTATTAAAATATATACTTAATCTGACAGAAACATGCCTAGAGGTGCTGCACAGAGCACATTATAGAAAACCAATGAAATATGATCAATAACATTACTGCATACAATTTTTATCTCCTAGGAGCCAAGAATTACGGACATGAAACATTTATTCCACATGAATGTAGGCAACTATGAACATGAGTGCAGTAAACAAAGAAAGGAAGTGAAAAATCCAAAGGAAATGAGGGTGGGGAAAGGGAGGTGGAGAGGGAGGAGAAAATTTCATGGCTAAACCTGATTGCCAAAGTTAGAACTGGTCAAATGCCACAAGAAACAGCACTGTAAATCTCATGAAAATAACTGTATGAGTTTTTTATTTAAATCACACACCTAGTGGGAATTATTTTTAATACTTAACTAATGCTAAATGTCACAAAAGGGTCCAGCAGCTTTCTTTGCTTTAAAACTGCTAGCAAGGCTTATCAAAGTTCCTAACATTACCAAATGCTAATAAAGGAGAGAGTACAAAGGAAGAATAATACAGCCGTGCAAACAAAGTCCAAAAAAGTCAAAGTGGGTAGGGGAGTAAAAAGAAAAAAAGGAAAGTAAATAGCAAGGAGTGGTGAAGTACTGTGAGTATCTGCCTCAAACAGGTTTCCAGTGTCATGTACTTATACCGTGCAAAGCAAAGGGATTCCTAAATAGAGACATGAAGGCCAGAGAAGGGGCCAAAAATAAAAGCAAACACTTTCACCCAGTTTTTCAGATTCTACCAATCACCTCCAAATACCTAAATATTTTCATACACATTCTAAAACCAGATATTTTATAAGGCCCTGAGTACCTCAAAATTATAAAGTTCATACATTAAGGCCCATATACACCATTAAGAGAAGACTAACAGACTATCTTTTTCTTTCACATGTAACTGAAATAACTATCATTAAATCAGAATCAACAAAAAAGGAAACGTGAAAGGAAGAGCTAGTCACAGGCAGGCCACAGGAACACAAAGTGACAGCAAGAAGAGATTTTAAGAATCCATTAAGAGGCTGGGTACGTTGGCTCATGCTTGTAATCCCAGCACTTTGGAAGGCCAAAGTGGGCAAATGAACTGAGGTCAGGAGTTCGAGATCAGCCTGATCAACATGGTGAAAGCTCATCTCTACTAAAAAATATAAAAATTAGCTAGGTGTGGTAGTGCACACCTGCAGTCCCAGCTATTTGGGAGGCTGAGGCAGAGATGGCAATGAGCCGAGATCGCACCACTGCACTCTAGCCTGGGCAACACAGCAAGACTCTAAAAAAAAAAAAAATTCACAAAGAGCAGTCACAGGAACTCAAAGGCATAGCAATTTGGAGACATTCTACACAAAGGTAAAGAATACTAGGCACAGTGGCTCACATCTGGACCCTAGCACTTTGGTTGATCCAGGCAGGAGGACTGCTTGGGCCTAGGAGTTCAAGACCAGCTCGGGCAACACAGTGAGATCCCATCTCTACAAAAAATAAATTTAAAACAACTAGCCACGCACAGTGGTACATGACTATAGTGTCAGCTATTTGGGAGGCTGAGGTAGGAGGATCGCTTGGGACTGGGAGATTGAGGTGGCAGTAAGCCAGGATTGCACCACTGCACTGCAGCCCGGCAACAGTATAAGACCTCGTCTCTAAACAAACAAACAAACAATATTCCACACAGTCAGTGGCAGGCTTTAAAACACTGCTATACAGAGGAGAACAATTCCTGATACTCACAGGAAGAACCTCAATTCATTGAGAAAAGGCAGAATCCTTTCTACCTGGCTCACTGAGGAAGACAGGAAAGTAAGTAATCCATTTTAGGAACACTTCCACTGGAATTCAGAAAAAAATTGGTGCCTAAAGAGAAAATTCCTCAGATGTTTCAGAAACTTGGCTTTTCCAAATGACTCATTCCTTGAGGATTCTAAATAGCCAAGTTTTAGTACATAACAAGTGTGTCAATTTTATGAGCAAACAAGGTTATACACAAAATATTTTTCATACTGAAACCAAGAAATAGCCTTAAGTCCTTAAAGTGTCCCAACTTAAAAGTACTGTTCAAGTTTCTATTTTTCCCCCACATTTCTATATTTTTATTAACAAAACTGAAATTTAAGAAAATTTTATATTTGGAAGCTTAACATCTTTTAGCAAACCTAAAGTAACAGATCAAAGAAACAGGTACAAAACATTAGGTAACATATAACTATTACATAATATGCCTTATAGTACTCCAGTAAGGCTTCTTTAAATAACTGAATCCTAAGTATCACACATAAAGGTACATAATTATCACACATAAAGGTACGTAACCTAGAATGAGGTAACAGGATTATATTCTCCAGGTCTTTACAATTACTAAGTGAATTTACGCTACTCAAAAAGTGTCTACCTTTGTAACTACTCTATCACGAATGGGGCTAAAATTCAAGTTATTTCCAACCACTTGAATGTTTTTCTCATTTTACTTTTAATAATTTTTGGCCAGGTGCGGTGGCGTGCACCTGTAGTCCCAGCTACTTGGGAGGCTGCAGGAGAAGAATCACTTGAACCCGGGAGGCAGAGGTTGTAGTGAGCCAAGATCACGCCACTGCACTCTCCAGCCTGGGTGACAGAGCAAGGCTCCATCTCAAAATAATAATAATTTTTTTTTTTTTAAGTCGGGATCTCACTCTGCTGCCCAGGCTGGAGTTCAGTGGTGCAAACATCGCTCACTGCAGCCTCCACCTCCTGGGCTCAAGTGATCCTGCTGCCTCAGCCTCCTGAGTAGCTAGGACTACAGGCACATGCCACCATGCCTGGCTAATTTTATTTTTATTTTTACTACAGACCAAGTCTCACTATGTGCCCAGGCTGGTCTCTAACTCCTAGGCTCAATGGATCCTCCTGCCTTAGCCTCCCAAAGTGCTGGGATTATAGACATGAGCCATTGTACCCTGTCTACTTAATTTTTTTATTTCAAATTTTTGTAGCTTGTCTTATTTTTTAATTGTTTACCTATCTCTAAAAGCTTCAAGTAATAAATGGAGTATGTAAAGTGTACTTGTCAATACCACCACCTAGTGGCCAAAAGTCTACAAACCCTTCAAACTAAAGTAGGTATACTTCATCAGCTGTTGAAGCCACGTGGTTAAAAAAAAAAAAGGTATTTTTACGATTATGTGGTTCAAGCACTAATGAAAATCCACATGGAAGCGGACAGCAAAGTTTCTGACAGCATATGTATCTGGACCCTTACAAACTACAATGGGATGACATTGTGTAATTTATTTTCCTTTGTTGTATCAAAAGCATATGCCTTAAATAAGGCCATGATGTCTTTTCTTTAGCTCTTTGACCAAAAATTAATCTGAAGGAGCTTTTTTCAAGGGGCAAAAACCTTCTTGGTGAGCTGTAGCAGGACTGTGTGAATATGGATACAGCCCAAGGGAAGGCTATCGCCACTGTTATACAACTTCTGCAAATTAGCTATATCTGGAGAAGTAGCACAGGAAGAGTTACAAAACCACATGGAATAAGAATAAACTTTATCTGCTGGATCACTCCTTGCCTTTGGGGCCCTCCCATCCACCCGGAGAGAGGGTCCCTTCACCTCAGCAACTTGTCAACCACATTAAACTGTGGCTTTCCCAGGTAGAGGGAAATGGCTGAGAAGCAAAGCCAAATGAGACAAAATACCTTTAGTCATTAGATCAACCGACTTGCTCAACACCAGTAACTCGTTAAAATTAGTGCTTACTTTATACAAAATACAGATCTATGACCAAGATGGAGAAATAGGAAACAACCAAAACCCCATGAAACGAAGTTTCCAATACACCGGGTATCAGGCAACAAAAGTCATCTCTCTCTGAGCTGGGAAACAAACGGTAAACCCTACCAGTAATCCAGCTTACCACCTTGAGATCTTCCAGGCCACAGCACAGGGAAGGGGAAAAAGCAACGTAGATCCAGCAGACTCCCTGAGTTGAAGAGACACAACTGAGAGTCTGGAGGGACCCAAGTGGCTAGAGTCCACAGGCTAGAAAATCAGAGTGGAGACAGCTGTGGAGACACAGAACTCCAGAGAGCTGCAGAGGGCCACCCTGTAGTATTAGGCAGATCAGCGCATTTGTGTGAAAAGAACTATCCAATGCTAGGGAAAGAACCATCTAAAAGATTAGAGAAAACAGTGCCTAGTGCTCACATGCTGGCTGGAAACAGTACCTGTTCCACAAACTAGAAAAACTCATTGTTCACAAGGCACTAGGTCGGGACCTAAGGAAGGCTTTGTCTCAGCAGTGAGGAATAAATAGTACTGCACTGAGCACTGCTACAGACCTGCTTAACAAATCACATAAGCAAGACCTCAAAGGATCAAACAGATAGCAATATCTGTGTGCACACCCACAGCACTCACCAAGGTAAAATTCACAATGTCTGGTACCCAAAGATTAGTCACCCAGAGTCAAGAAACCGTAACTCATAACGAAGAGACCAATAGAAACTAACTCATAACAGACATGTTAAAATCAGGAGAAAAAGACACACCATTTTAAAACAGTTATTAGAACTATATTCCATGTTTGAAAAGTTAAATAGACATAAAAGACATTAAAAAAACAGCCTAGGCCAGGCACAGTGGCTCATGCCTGTAATCCTAGTACTTCGGGAAGCCAAGGCAGGAGGACTGCTTAAGGTTAGGAGTTGGAGACCAGACTAGGCAACACAGTGAGACTTTATTTAAAACAAAGGAATGAGCAGTCCAAACCAAAGACCTAGATAGGAAATCTAAATTAGCAGCCCCAGAAATAGTAAATACACAGGTAAACATATATGATTATTTTATTATTTAAATCTCTTTAAAAGATAATTTGTTGCTTGAATGAGAATAACAATGAATCACTGAATTTATAATGTACAGAAAAGTAAAATGCATGCCAAAAAATAACATAAAGGTGGAAAGAAATATAAGCATATATTATAAGGTTATTACATTATACATTAGGGGGTAAAACATCAACTGAAGTTAAAGATGTATACTTTAAACCCTAAAGCAGTCACTAAAATAACAAAACAGGGTTTATTTTATGAGGAAAACAAAGAAGATAAGAAATAAGGGCCCAGCGTGGTGGCTCAAGCCTGTAATCCCAGCACTTTGGGAGGCTGAGGGAGGTGAATCACGAGGTTAGGAGTTCGAGACCAGCCTGAACAACATGGTGAAACCCCATCTCTACTAAAAATACAAAAATTAGCCAGGCGTGGTGCTGTGCACCAGTAATCCCAGCTACTCAGGAGGCTGAGGCAGGAGAATCGCTTGAACCTGGGAGGTGAAGGTTGTGGTGAGCCGAGAGTGCGCCATTGCACTCCAGCCTGGGCAACAGAGAGAGATTCCATTCTCAAAAAAAAAAAGAAGAAATAATGCAAGAGAGAACAAAGAACAGATAGGACAATTAGAAATGAAACAGCAAGATGACAGACTCAAACAAAACCACGTCAATAATCACATTAAATGTACACGATCTAAACACCCAAATTAAGAGAGAGAGAGACTGATTATGAGACTGGGTATAAAAAGCAAGATCCAACCATATGCCGCCAACAAGAAATGCCCTTTAAATATAAAGATACAAATACATTAGGCCCTTCAACAGATGGATTTAAACTCCATGGGTCTACTTACACATGGATTTTTCTCAATAAATATATTGGAAAATTTTTTGGAGATTTGCAGCAATGTGAAAAAGCTTGCAGATAAACAGCATAGCCTAGAAATATTTTTTAAATTAAGAAAAAGGTATGCCACAAATGCATAAAATATATGTAGATATTAGTATACGTTATAATTTACAATTATAAGTACACACAAATCTATTACAAAAAGTTAAAATTTATTAAAACTTACACAAACACAGACTGTACAGGGCACGATTTGTAGAGAGAAATGTAAACAAATGTAAAAGTGCACCATTAAATCATAACTGCATAAAAGTAGTTACATACAGTATGTACAACAATTTCATAGCTACTATAGTAAGTTCAAGTGTTGCAAGCATCCACATAAAACGCCCTGTGATGCTAATCATCTCATGAGCAGTTCATCTCTCAGTAAACTGTGTGTCACAGTAAAAAGCAATCTCTTGTGTTCTCGCCTTATTTTTCATCAGGTTTAGTGCAATACTGTAAACCTTAATGAACACCATGGGACCCTATGCAGTACTTACTAGTGAGGCTAGAAGTACTCCCACGAAGCAGGGAAAAGTCACAACATTAGATGTAAAAGTTTAATTTCTTAGTATGTACTGTAGATTGAGGTCTGCAGCTGCAGCTGCCTGCCATTTCAAGACAAATCCAGCATAAAGACAACTTACTAAATTTTTTCTTATGAAAAAAATAAGCAAATTGTGAAGCTGTTCCTACAGCTATGACAGCAAGTTAGAAAATCTTGCACATTTTGTGAAATACAAAATATGTGTTACTCAACTATTTACATTATCAATAAGCCTTCCAGTCAACAGTAAGCTATCAGTTATGTTTTTGGGGAGGCAAAATTTATACTTGGATTTTTTTTTTTTTTGAGACAGAGTCAAGTTCTTATTGCCCAGACTGGAGTGCAGTGGTGCGATCCGGCTCACTGCAACCTCTACCTCCTGGGTTCAAGCAATTCTCTTGCTTTAGCCTCCCAAGTTAGCTGAGATTACAGGCATCTGCCACCATGCCTGGCCATTTTGTATTTTTAGTAGAGATGGGGTTTTACCATGTTGGCTAGGCTGGTCTCTAACTCCTGACCTCAAGTGATCCACCTGCCTCAGCCTCCCAAAGTGCTGGGATTATAGGCATGAGCTACTGTGCCTGGCCCATAATTGGATTTTTGACTACATAAAGAGTTAGTGCCCCTAATCTCCATGTTCTTCAAGGGTTAACTATGGTTTAAAAGTAAAAGGATGAAAAAAATATGCTAACACTAATCAAAAGAAAGCTCTAATGGTTATAATAATATCAAAGTAGATGTGAAAGCAAAGAATATTAATAGAGACGTTAAAAGCTTGATAAAATTGATATACCTCCAACCAGGCTGATCAGAAAAAAAGAAAGACCATAAATTATCAATAGCAGGAATGAGACAACACCATTACAGATGCTACAGATATTAAAATAAGGGGATACCTGTAACTTTATGGTAAAAGTTTATGGTCTAAGTTTAAAAACTTAAACGAATCAATTCTTGAAACTCAGACTACCAAAGCTCACTCAAGTAAAAACAGATAAGCTACAGTTGTGTATCTATTCAATAAATTAAGCCAGGTGCAGTCACATGCACCTGTAGTCCCAGCTACTCAGAGTCTGAGGCAGGAAGACTGCTTGAGGCCAGGAAATCAAGGCTGTAGTGCACCATGACTGCACTTGTGAATAACCACTGCACTCCAATCAGGACAACATAACAAGATGCCATCTCTAAATAAATAAATAAATAATTTTGTTGTTGCTGTTGTTATGTGAGACAGAGTCTCACTCTCTCACCCAGGCTGGAGTGGCGTGGTGTGATCCCGCTCACTGCAACCTCTGCCTTCTGGGGTCAAGTGATTCTCCTGCCTCAGCCTCCCGAATAGCTGGGATCGCAGGCACTCACCACCATGCCCATATAATTTTTGTATTTTTAGTAGAGATAGGGTTTCACCATGTCGGCCAAGCTGGTCTCGAACTCCTCATCTCAAGTGATCTGACCACCTCGGCCTCCCAAGGTGCTGGGATTACAGGTGTGAAGCACTGCACTTGGCCAATAAATAATTTTAAAATGAAAAAATGGTAATAATAATTTTCTGGGCATGGTGGTACATGATTGTAATTCCAGCTACTTGGGAGGCTGAGGCAAGAGGACTGCTTGAGCCCAGGAGTTCAAGACTAGCCACAGTGAGACCCCTATTTCAAGATAAAATTAAAATTAAAAAGAAATTGAAATTGTAGATAAAAACTCTAGCCCCACAGGGAAAAAAAAAATTTGAAAGTGCACACTGCAATGAATTCACTAGTAAATTCTCCACATTTAAAAAAGAAATAATTATAACTGCATGGTTAACTGTATAATTTTACTTTTCGAAAAGATAAAGGGAGGGAATATCCCCAACTTACTGAATGAGATCAACCTTACCCTGATACCAAAAACAGACAAAGACATTACAAGAAAAGGAAACTACAGAATAATATCTCTTTTGAGTGGTGAAGGAAAAATTCTAAATGAAGTTACAACAAGTTGAATCCAACAACATAGTAAAAGGATAATACATCTATAATATCATATACCTATATTATATTAATGTAGGACAACTTTGGTTTTTTTTTGGAGACGGTCTCGCTTTATTCCCAGGATGGAGGGCAGTGGCTCGATCTCAGCTCACTGCAACCTCAACCTCCTGGGTTCAGCCTCCCAAGTAGCTGGGATTACAGGCACCCGCCACCACGCCCAGCTAATATTTTGTATTTTTAGTAAAGACATGGTTTCCCCATGTTGGCCAGGCTGGTCTCGAACTCCTGATCTCAAGTGATCTGTCCACCTCGGCCTCCTAAAGTGTTAGAATTACAGGTGTGAGTCACCGCACCTGGCCAACAAATAATTTTAAAATGAAAAAATGGTAATAATAATTTTCTGGGCATGGTGGCACATGATTGTAATCCCAGCTACTTGGGAGGCTGAGGCGAGAGGACTGCTTGAGCCCAGGAGTTCAAAACTAGCCAGGCAACACAGTGAAACACCCATCTCAAGATAAAATTAAACAAAATAAAATTAAAAATAAATTGAAATTGTAAATAAAAATTCTACCCTCCCAAGAAAAAAACAAAACTTTGAAAGTGAACACTGAGATGAATTCACTAGTGAATTCTCCACATTTAAGAAAGAAATAATTGTAACTGCATGGATAACTGTATAATTTTACTTTTAGAAAAGATAAAGGGAGGGAATATCCCCCTGCCCCGCCCAACTCACTGAACAAGGTCAACCTTACCGTGATACCAAAACCAAAGACATTACAAGAAAAGGAAACTATAGAATAATATCTCTTTTGAGTGGTGAGGCAAAAATTCTAAACGAAGTTAGAGCAAATTGAATCCAACAACATATTAAAAGGATAATACATCTATAATATCATATATTATATTAACATATTAATGTAAGACTGTTTTTTTGGAGACAGAGTCTCGCACTGTTGCCCAAGCTGAAGTGTAGTGGCGTGATCTTGGCCCACTGCAACCTCCATCTCCCGGGTTCAAGTGATTCTCCTGTTTTAGCCTCCTGAGTAGCTGGGATTACAGGCACCCACCACCATGCCTAGCTAATTTTTTGTATTTTTAGTAGAGGTGGTGTTTCACCATGTTGGCCAGGCTGGTCTCGAACTTCTGACCTAGAGTGATCCACCCATCTCAGCCTCCCAAAGTGCTGGGATTATAGGCATGAGCCACTGCACCCGGCCAATGTAAGACATCTGTATTAGAATATATCTAGATTCCTAGAAATGCTGGGTTCATTTAACATTCAAAAATTAAGCAATGTACTTCAACATCACAAACTGAAACAAACAAAAAAAACAATAGGTCATCTCAAAAGATGCAGAAAAAAAATTAACAAAACCCAATACCCATTCCTGATAAAACTCAACAAACAAGAAAGAGAAGAGAACTTTCTCCACCAAATTCAGAGCATCTATTTATACCTATAGCTAACATCATACTTAGTGGGAAGGGGAACAAACTGCTGATACACATGACAACACGGATGAACCTCAAGAATTATGCCGAGTGAAAAAAACTAGACAAAAAACAGTGTATGCTGAATGATTCATTTACATAAAACTCTAGAAAATGCAAGGTAACACACAGGAACAGGAAGTGGACTGTGGTTGCTCGGGGATGAAGGGAAACAAGGAGGGAGAGGAGGTATAAGCAAGGGTCACAGGGGAACTTTTGGGATCGTACCTTAAAGAAAGAATGAATAGCAGCTGTTGCTTCACTGCGAATCCTCAGTATAGAACCCAGAATGTTAGTCCTACACCTCAAGTGAGGATATTGTCTCAGGTACTCCAGAGGATGCCTTTCTTTGTATCTGATGGGGAAAGTCTGCCAATAAATGAAAAGAACAAATTAGAAGCCAAATGAGATACTGATGAGTAAAATCCATTTCCAGGGTATTTCTTAAATCGTGCTTTAGAACCAAACTAAGATGCTTTCCTTCTTTATTTCTTATTATAACTGATTTTAATCCACATTATTTCCACCAGATAAGTGGAATGGTAGGATGGAATCAGAAAAATGTAGGTTTGAATCTAGCTCTACTACTTATTAGCAAAGTAACTGAGCTAATAACACTGAAGCTCATCTGTTATTTATCGAGTTTGTATCCAATCACTTCCTACAAATAGGTTAGGATTAATTATGCAAAATATCCACTGGCACACAGAAGTTCAAAATATTGTAGATATTAAAGATGTACACACAAGGCTGGTGTTCAATTTTAAAATCACCTATATGTCTTGAAAGCTCACGATCATCCATGTCTTGAAAGTCCACGATCATTCATAATCAATTAGTACAATTTATTACTATTATCAACATGCTACTGGTGTCTAAGAACATGAGGGAGGGTAAGCAGCTTTCTTCCAGCTAGCAGTGAAGATTTACACAAAATTTGAAAGAAAATTATGGTTCCACCTTGAAATATGTCTACCCTGCTCATATTCATGTTATAAGATTAAGACACATCTTTTCAGACAAAATCAAAGTTTTAATTAAAAAGATAACAGAGAAGCTAAAAAACAGAGCTACACTGGCAGCCTATTTCTTTCAGTTTCATCTATTCTTTGCAAGTCTTATACACATACAAACTTTTACATTGTACAATAACAACCACCACACTTATTAAAAGTGAAAATGTGGCTGGCACGTCGGTGACCTGGCCTGTGAGGAGCAGTGAGCAGAATGAATACCTTCCAAGACCAGAGTGGCAGCTCCAGTAACAGAGAACCCCTTTTGAGGTGTAGTGATGCACGGAGGGACTTGGAGCTTGCTATTGGTGGCGTTCTCTGGGCTGAGCAGCAAATTAAAGATAACTTACGAGAGGTCAAAGCTCAGATTCACACTTGCATAAGCCGTCACCTGGAATGCCTTAGAATCCATGAGGTGTGGCTATCTGAACAGGTGGACCTCATCTATCAGCTTAAAGAGGAGACACTTCAGCAGCAAGCTCAGCAGCTGTACTAGTTATTGGGCCAGTTCAACTGTCTTACTCATCAACTGGAGTGTACCCAAAACAAAGATCTAGCCAATCAAGTCTCTGTGTGCCTGGAGAGACTGGGCAGTTTCACCCTTAATCCTGAAAATTCAACTGTCCTGCTCTTTGAAGCCGACACAACTGCTCTGCGCCAGACCATTACCACCTTTGGGTCTCTCAAAACCATTCAAATTCCTGAGCACTTGATGGCTCATGCTAGTTCATCAAATACTGGGCCCTTCCTGGAGAAGAGAGGCTATATCCCAATGCCAGAGCAGAAGCCAGCATCCAGTATTGCAACTGTCCCTCTCAGCGAATGGCTCCTTGGAAGCAAACCTGCCAGTGGTCATCAGGCTCCTTATATACCCAGCACCAACTCCCAGGACTGGTTCACCCAAAAGCAGACTTTGGAGAAGAGTCAGACTTCTTCCAGAGCCTGCAATTTCTTCAGTAATGTCTGGGGAAACCTAAAGGACTTAGAAAACTGGCTCCTCGAGAGTCAGCAACAGGAAGTTCCTGAAAAACCAAGTCATCAAAAGTGTAACAGCCATTCCACTACTGGTCCCTTATCCACTGAAAAGGCTGAAGATCTAGAGCTTCCTAATCGAGATGAGATGGACCTATCAGATTGGCTGGTGACTCTCCAGAAATCCCATCAGCTGGGGAAGCCTGAGAACGGCAGTCGTGAAACCAGTGAGAAGTTTAAACTCGTGTTCCAGTCCTATAATGTGAATGATCGGCTTGTCATTCACATCAATCAGACTGACTCCTTTACCAACTGTCA
>CAUYNB010040679.1:0-16804 GCA_963574225.1 Lagothrix lagotricha
TTTTGTTGCATTTTAGGTTTTGGGGTACATGTGAAGCCAACATGTAAGATTGTTGCATAGGTACACACATGGCAGTGTGGTTTGCTGCCTTCCTCCCCATCACCTATATCTGGCATTTCTCCCCATGTTATCCCTCCCCAACTCCCCACCCCCTGCTGTCCTTCCCCTATTTCCCCCCTACAGACCCTAGTGTATGATGCTCCCCTCCCTGTGTCCATGTGTTCTAATTGTTCAACACCTGCCTATGAGTGAGAACATGCGGTGTTTGATTTTCTGTTCTTGTGTCAGTTTGCTGAGAATGATGGTTTCCAGGTTCATCCATGTCCCTACAGAGGACACGAATTCATTGAGTAAACATACTTTCTTTCCAGAATTTGGGTAATATTCAGATTTCCTCAGTGGGACCATCACAAGTTCTTGGGTTCACCTTAGGTACATATCCTGCCAAACTCCATACTTATTAGACTACAAAGTCAAAGCAAAATATTTTGGTTCTCTGAAGCAGTGGCTGGGTCAGGATCCTGTTTCTACATCCTGCCAGCTTATATGAACGGAAGAGAAGGTGCAGGCTCCGCCTGCAAACCACAGCTTTGTTTTGAGCCAGCTTGACTTGACAGCTTCCCTATTTTACCTGCTGACTTCTTTAGCCCTGGTTTGGCAGCCAGAAGAGCAGCTGAACCGGTTTATGTCTTGTCACTTACCACCAATGAAAACTGAGCAACTCCTAGGAAAATGAGGGTTTAACTGAGCAACTCCTAGGAAAATGAGGGTTTAACTGAGCAACTCCTAGGAAAATGAGGGTTTAATTGAGCAACTCCTAGGAAAATGAGGGTTTAATTGAGCAACTCCTAGGAAAATGAGGGTTTAAATGGAGTTGATATTTTTTTTTTCTCTTGTCTTTTTAAGTTTTCCTTTTTATGTTTCAAACTGTAGAAGAACTACATTCTGGCCAGGCACAGTGGCTCATGCCTGTAATCTCAGCACTTTGGGAGGCCGAGGCAGGTGGATCACGAGGTTAGGAGTTGAAGACCAGCCTGGCCAAGATGGTGAAACCCATTTTTAGTCTATTGTTTAATAAAATTATGTTCTCAGAGTTTTTAGTCTCTACTAAAAATACAAAAATTAGCCGGGCGCAGTGGCAGGCACCTGTAATCCCAGCTACTTGGGAGGCTGAGGCGGGAGACCTGCTTGAACCCGGGAGGCAGAGGTTGCAGTGAGCCAAGATCATGCCATTGTACTCCAACCTGGGCAACAGAGTGAGACTTCATCAAAAAAAAAAAAAAGAAAAGAAAAACTACATTCTACTTTTACAGGAAGAACGTGATTATACATTTGTGATCTCTTCTGAAACGTGTAGATCTTTGGGTGTATGTTCATTTTCAACTTTAATAAGGATCAGGACTTTATTTTTCCATTTTGATTGGAAATCTGCAGTTATATTTACTTGTTTCTGGTTCTTTTTAAAGAATATAAAACACAGATTAACATTTCCTTGAATCTGGATCTTAATGATGAATGGCTTCTCGTGGTACATATCAGGGCTTAATGAAAAGTGTAGACTGGTACATGGGGCACAACTGATTTCTTTCTTTTTTTTTTTTTTTTCTGAGGCAGTCTTACTCTGTCCCCCAGCCTGGAGTGCAGTGGTGCAGTCAGTTCACTGCAGCCCCGAACTCCTGGTGATCCTCTGACCTCAGTCTTCCAAGTATAGGTGCACCACGTCTGGCTAAATTTTTAGTTTTTTGTAGAGATGGGGTTTTGCCATGTTGCCCTGGACTCAAGCAACCTCAGCTTCCCAAAGTGTTGGGATTACAGGCGTGAGCCACCATCCCTGGCCGCCTTTTTTTTTTTTTTTTAACCACATTTGTTATGATAGATAAAATGTTTGTAAAATGTTTGAGCATCAGGCCGGGCACTGGGGCTCGCGCCTGTAATCCCAGCACTTTGGGAGGCCAAGGTGGGTGGATTACTTGAGGTCAGGAGTTCGAGACCAGCCTGGCCAACATGGTGAAATCCTTCTTCTACTAAAAATACAAAAAAAATTAGCCAGATGTGGTGGCTGGTGCCTGTAATCCCAGATAGTCAGGAGGCTGAGGCAGGAGAATCGCTTGAACCTGGGAGGCAGAGGTTGCCGGGAGCCAAGATTGTGCCACTGCACTCCAGCCTGGGCAACAAGAGCGAAACTTCATTTCAAAAAATAAAATAAAATGTTTGAGCATCTATATTCATAGAACATAGATCCTTCACATCTTTGAGGAGTGTCAGTGAAACTCTGAATATGATGGTGTAATATTTGTACTGCAGTCACTGTCATATTAGCCACCTTTTACGTTGTCTTCACAGGCAGGTTTTTATTTGGTGCTTTCAGTCACAGGCGATGAAATGGGGCAGTGTAATACGCCTTAAGTCCATTGTTTAATAAAATTATGTCCTCAGAGTTAAAATATGTGGAAAGTAGTTGACAGCATTCTGTCATCTCTCCCATGTACTGTTGTGCTATGAATGAAAATGAATAAGCAACTCTGGAAACCAAGGTCCTCTGGGAACATAAAAAGTCTTGTGGCTATTAATGGATTTAATTGTATTTCCTCTCTGCCACCAAGATGTGCGATAAATTGTTTATACCCTTGCTGTTAGTGGGGAGAATTGTTCATTAAATGCATGTAATATCATTATGGTTTTGTTTTTATTACTTGTAGACAGTCTTATCTCTCCTTTTAAAAAAATATGGAAAGAATGGCTGTTATTATTAAACATTGGCCATTAATCCCTTTGGTTGACTTTTCCCTCCTTGGAGAAAAAGGAAAATATCATCTCACTGGGGAAGCAAGCTGGACTGGAAATGGGACATGGTCTCCTAAATCTAAGATTTGGCAGAAGGTTGGTTTGGTATGCTTTGGACTTGGGCCAAGTGATATATTTACTTAGGTTCCAGAAGGGCCTGGTTCTAAGGCAGCCACACTGATAAATGAATGCCTTGTATCAAGTGTGGAGAGGCTTCATTGTATTTAAATCCACTTAAGAGGACAGTTATAGAAGAATGACTGCTTAGGACTGTGGCTCTATTTTCTTGTCATTTAAGTATTTCTGCCAATTATAATAAATGTGGAGCAAAAAAGTCAGCAAATTGCTATAAGTCTTTTTAAAACCATGTGCCAGAAATGCTTTAACATTAAAGTTTGATTTCTCACTTGGCTTTACCCCACCATGTGGGTTTGGATAAGTCTTTGTAACTTCCTGCACATACCTCTACTGTTTCCTCATTTAGTCAAAAGATACTTACTAAGCATACATTACAGACCAGTCACTGCTTGGATACTGAGGAGAGAGCAGTGAACAAAACAGACAGAAATTCCAGCTCTTGTGGAGCTTACCTTCTGGGGCCAGGGTGGGCAGCAGGCAGTAACAAGTGAGTGAGCAAATACTAGGGTGTGCTGGACAAGAAAAAATGGGATAAGTGGGCAGAGGGAGGAGGTCATGGTTTTAAACAAGGTGGTCTAGAGAGACCTCAGAAGGCGAGCCAGCCACATGGAACACACGTTTAGGCAGGCTGGGCAAAATTTTTTTTTTATTTTAAATACGGTTTCACCATGTTGGTCAGGCTGGTCTTGAACTCCCGACCTCAGGTGATCCACCCGCCTTGGCCTCCAAAGTGCTTGGATTATAGGCGTGAGCCACCACGCCCGGCCATGGATGGGCAAATTTTATGGGATGAGGCCTCCCAGTAGAGGGAACAAGAAGTATTGCGGGTTCCAGAGGATCCAGGAGGCCAGTGTGGCTGGAGCCAGGTGAATTAGAGAAAGAGAGTAATAGATAAAGTCAAAGAGGCAAAAGGGGGAAGGTCTCACAGGCCAGATCTGTAGGACTCTGGCTTTGACCTTGAGTGAGATGAGAAGTCATTGGGCTTTTGAGCTAGCGAAGAGTCGTGATGATCACTTCCACCCTAAAAGAACCACTGACCACTGTGTGTGGTCTGTAAAGAAAGGCTGGGGTGGAAGCAGGGAGTCCGGTCGGTGGGGGCTGCTGTGATCATCTAGGTGTGGGAGCTGATGCTGGCTTGGACCAAGGTGGTGGAGGTAGAGATGAGAAAGTGGAGGGAGTCTGAGTATATGTCAAGCCTAAAGAGTTTGCTTATGATCGGATTTGAGGTCTGACAGAACAAAAGGATTCAAGGATGACACCAATATTTCATTTAACTTCTTTGAGTCTGTTTTCTGTTTGTTTTATTTTAAAATAATTATTGTCATCCCTTTATCTTAGCGACTTTCTTTGAGAACGAGATCTGTGTAATAGAGATCTTGAGGGAGTTCTTTTGTTTCCACTTTTGCCATAATTGGAAATAAAATTTCTTGGGAATTTACTGGGTGATGGAATAATCCATAGGTTGGCACTTGACTGTTTTAAAAACCTGGATGAGTTCTTATGGTTTAGGCCACAGTGATGCTGTGGGGGTGACTGAGTCTCAACATGCCTAATTTTCTGCTGTGTTTGCTCTGTCAGATGTCCCCTCTGCAATCCTTACTTATTTGATGTTGTCCAAAGAGGGAGATTGCAGAAGCCATTAATAACTGTAGCCCCATAGCTTTTGTTGCTAACCCAGCAAAGTAGAAGAGTCCAAAACATCATGGTTTTTTTCTTTTTTAATATTTTTTTCTTTTTCTAATGTAACTATAAGAGTTTTTTCCTTTTTTAAATGACTGGTTTGCTGTATCAGACAGCCTGTCTGTGCTTCCTAGGAGCTTCTCTGTAAGGAGGAATCCTGCTGCAGAATGATCTAATTTGTGTAATCTTGAAGGTGGAGCTATTTTTGAAAGAGAACAGAAAAATAATGGAGCCCTTTGCTCGAGATTGCCAAACTGGATCTTACTGTTTTAAAAGGCAAAGGACTCAGTTAGAGCTTGTAGTTTGAACTCCTGTTTCCCTCTCACTTTGCTTATTATGTCTAGATCAAATTTATGATAGATATATTTCAATAATTACTCTTGAATATAACAGCTGGGTTTTCGTTTGTTTCTTTTGTTCATTCTTTTACATTTTAGGTAAGTGTATTATTCCACTTGTGATTTTAATGAGGTGAGTGGTATAAAAGAACAGTTACCAAGTTTAGGAATTAGAATTCTCTTTACAGTTCTTACAATAGACTGATGGTGTGTAACTAGTTCTCAACCCTGTCAGACCCTGTGACCGCCTTTAATATCCTGAAATAAAATTCCCAGATAAAATCTACTGGCATGTCTACAAAGTCTTAACTGTAATATGAAAGGGGGAAAAAAAAGGAATATTATGGTAATAAAATATGTATTTCTGTGTGTAAATTCTCGGAGACAAATGTAAATGCTCACAGCACATTGGAAACCAGAGCCATCAGGTTCTTGCGGGTACACATGGCTTTATCTTTGTGAGTATGACACCTGTAAATAGAGGCCAATACAGATGTATCGTGTTGGTGACTCAGCTATGTAGCAGTGCCATCGGTGATATGATTTTCCAAGATGGTGAATAAATCTTCGTAAAGTTCTACACAAAACAAAGTATAATCTTGTCCTTTTTTATATAATAGTTAACATTCCTGGAAAATTTAGTGTATAGTGGTGAAACAGTGCTTATGATTTCTTTGTAAGATCTCTTTAGGTCTAGGCTGAGATAGTTATAAACTGCTTTTTACTTAGATGATGTGTCTGGCAGGGCCAAAGGAAGATTTGTTGTGAACCTCATGAAGCTTAAGTTTCAGGGCCCTGTACATGCACAGGCTACTTCCAGGGCACTATACCTAATTAGAAAAACAGAAGCAAAAACACCTTTTTTTTCCCCCTTGAGACAGGGCCTCATTCTGTCTCCCAGCTGGAGCGCAGTGGCGCGATCTCAGCTCATGGCAACCTCCGCCTCCCAGGCTCAAGTGATTCTCGTGCCTCAGCCTCCTGAGTAGCTGGGACTATAGGTGCACACCACCACACCTGGCCAATTTTTAAATTTTCTGGTAGAGATGGGATTTCACCAATTTGGCCAGGCTGATCTTGAACTCCTAACCTCAAGTGATCCACCTGCCTCTGCCTCCCAAAGTGCTAGGGTTATAGGCGTGGGCTCGGCCAAAAACACCTTTTGAGCACATGTTTTCAGGGCCTGCTGAGGCTGTGTCATGGAAAAAAACAAAAAACCTTTTGTTTGAAATGTCACGTACACTCAGAAAAGGACATATAAGTACCACTTGATAAATTTTCATAAACTGAACACACATAACCAGCACTCACATCAAGAAATAACATTAGCAACTTCCCAGAGCATTACCATGCCCCCTTCTAATACCACCCTTCCCACTCCACCAACGATAACTAGCTAACTTCCAACAGCATGCATTAGTTTTGCCTGCTTTTGTACTTAATACAGTGGATAAAGTACAAAAGAACACTTGTGTTTTTTTGTTTTGTTTGGAGACAGAGTCTTGCTCTGTCACCCAGGCTAGAGTACAATGGCATGATCTCAGCTCACTGCAACCTCCAATTCCCGGGTTCAAGCAATTCTCCTGCCTCAGCCTCCAGAGTAGCTGGGATTACGGGCATGCACCACCATGCCCCACTAACTTTTTATATTTTAGTAGAGGAAGGGTTTCACCGTGTTGGCCAGGCTGGTCTTGAATGCCTGACAGGTGATCCCTGCACCTCGGTCTCCCACAGTGCTGAGATTACAGGTGTGAGCCACCGTGCCCCGCCAAGAACACTTGTATCTAACTTCTGCGGCTCAACATTATGTTTATGTGATGCGGACGCAACTCCTTGTTGCATGGAGTTGTAGTGAATGCTTCCTTTTTGCTATGTAGTACTGTATTCCATGGTGTGAATATATTGCAGTTTGTGTAACCAGTCTGCTTTTGATGACCATATGGGAGATTTCCAGTTTGGGCTATGTTGAGTAGTGCTACCGTGGGCATTCTTGCACCTGCTTGTTGAAGACTAAAGCGCTCATTTCTCTGGAGTATATACCCAGGAGTCGGATTGCTGGATTGTGGGGTATATGGACAGTATATTCAGCTGAGCAATATATGAAAGTTCCTGTTACTGCACATCTCTACCAACAGTTGTTTTTGTTTATTTTGCCTTTTTCTTTTCTTTTCTTTTTTTTATTCTGCACTTATTGGTAAGATATTTGCACTGTTTTGCCTTTTTCAAGGCAAAGAATTGAGCCAGAGTAAAATGGTTTCACCTATGGCTTTAATTTGCATTTTCCCGACAATGTTGAATACCTTTTCATATATTTTTTGGCCATCTGGATATCCTCTTTTATGAACTGTCTGTTCAGGTCAGTTGCGCATTAATCTATTTTGGTTGTCTCTCTGTTTCTTATTTACTTTTAGGAGTTCTTTTTTTTTTTTTTTCAGATGGAGGCTCGCTCTGTTGCTCAGGTTAGAGTGCAGTGGCGCGATCTTAGCTCATTGCAGCCTCTGCCTCCCAGGTTCAAGCGATTCTCCTTCCTCAGCCTCCTGAGTAACTGGGATTACAGGCATGCACCACCATGCCTGGGTAAGTTTTATATTTTTAGTAGAGATGGGGTTTCACCATGTTGGTCAGGCTTGTCTCGAACTCCTGACCTTGTGATCCACCCGCCTGAGCCTCCCAAAGTGCTGGGATTACAGGTGTGAGCCACTGTGCCCAGCAAGGAGTTGTTTGTCTCAAAAATATCTTCTCATACTCTGTGAGTTGCTTTTTTACTCTTTATTTATTTTTATGGCATGATATCAAGCAACACTTTCACTCTTTTAATGATGTCTTTTGATGAACAGAAATTAATGTAGTTCAGTTTATCAATTTTTGCCTTTGTTTAGTGCCTTTTATGTTCTATTTAAGAAATCTTTGCCTACTTTAAGATCATGAAGATGTCCTCTAACGTTTTCTTCTAGAAGTTGTATTGTGTACCTTCCACATTTAGAGTTCCAGTCCATCTGAAATTGGTATTTGTATGTGGTATGAGATGTGGGTTAATACACATTTCCCCTAATATAAGTACTCAACCCTGAACCATTTATTAACAAGGTCATCCTTTTCCCACTGCACTACATTATCACCTTGATCATAAGTTCCTTGACATTTTACATGTGGTTCTTTTTTTTTTTCTTTCTTGGCCTTAAACTGAGGTAAGTTTTGTTTGTTTGTTTGTTTGTTTTTTTAAAGACGGGGTTTCACCATGTTGGTCAGGCTGGTCTTGAACTCCCGACGTCAGGTGATCCGCCCACCTCGGCCTCCCAGAGTGCTGGGATTACAGGCGTGAGCCACCGCGCCCAGCCTTTACATGTGGTTCTAATTTTAGACTTTGTATTCTGTACCGTTGGTCAGTCTGTCCATCCTTGCATCAGTGTCGCCCTGTCTCAGTGACTGTATCTTTATAATAGGCCTGTTACGTAGTGTGTATTCTCGCTTTGTGCTTCTTCATAATTGCCTTAAGGTAGTCTTTGCCTTTTGCATTTCCTTTAGAATCAACTTTTCAGTTTCCTTAAAAACTTCTCTTGGGGGAGAAATTTCATTCAGGATTGCATTGGATCTATGGATTGATTTGCAGAGAATTGAAATCTTTAAAATTGAATCTTTTAATTCATGGACATATATCCCTTTATTTAGGTTGTGGTTTTGCACATTTTAGCATAGACATATTCTGCACCTTTCTTTAGATCTATTCCTATATATTTGATATTTTTAAACCCTAAAGCTAATTTCGTCTGCTTTTTCTTACAGAGAACTCTAACTTTTATAAGCTGTAGGTCCTACAAAACCTTGTTCTGTCTCTGGGCAGAATGTTTTCACTTACATGAATGTTGAAAATCATGTGGGAAGCTAGTCATTTCTTAATTGTGCAGGACAGACTTCTGTTTACAAGCTTCCTCTTAGCCTCCCAAGTCACTAGGATTACATGTGTGAACCACCATACCTGGCTAGTTTTTGTATTTTTAGTAGAGACGGGGTTTTACCATGTTGTCCAGGCTGGTCTTGAACTCCTGAGCTCAAGCAGTCCATCCACCTCAGCCTCCCAAAGTGCTAGGGTTACAGACATGAACTACTGTGCCCAGGCTGGTTTTATTTTTTGATAGCCCAAATTTTCCAGTAGTTTTTTTTCTTGTTGTTGTTGCTGTTTTGAGATGGAGTCTTACTCTGTTACCCAGTCTGGAGTATAGGGATGTGATCTCGGCTTACTGCAAACTCTGCCTCCCAGGTTCAAGCGATTCTCCTGCCTCAGCCTCCCGAGTAGCTGGGATTACAGGCACATACCACCATGCCTGACCAAGTTTTGCATTTTTAGTAGAGACAGGGTTTCACCATGTTGGCCAGGCTAGTCTCGAACTCCTGATCTCAAGTGATACACCTACCTCAGCCTCCCAAAATGTTGGTATTACAGGCGCGAGCCACCACGCCTGGCCTCATTGTTGCTTTTATTTATTTATTACTATTATTTTTTTGAGACGAAGTTTCACTCTTGTTGCCCAGGCTGGAGTGCAATGGTGCGATCTCGGCTCACTGCAACCTCTGCCTCCTGGGTTCAAGCGATTCTCGTGTCTCATCCTCTTGTGTAGCCAGGATTACAGGCATGCACCATCCCTGGCTAATTTTGTATTTTTAGTAGAGACGGGGTTTCGCCATGTTGCCCAGGCTGGTCTCAAACTCCTGACCTCAGATGAGCCACCATGCCCAGCTAAGATAGGCATTTTAGTTAGATTATTAGTTTTGTTTTCTTCCTTCCCTCCCTCCCTTCCTTCCTTCTTTCTTTCCTTCTTTCCTTTGTTCGTTCGTTTGTTTCACAGTGTCATCAAGGCTGGAGTGCAGTGGTGCAATCATGGCTCATTACAGCCTTAACTTCCCAGGCTCAATGAGCCACCTGCCTCAGCCTTCCAAAGTGCTGGAATTGCAGGTGTGAGCCACCGTGCCTGCTAGTAGTTTATTCTTTTTTATTCCCAAACATTTCATTGAAACATATAATTTGCATATCCAGTCGCCTGTTGATGAACATATAGGTTCTTTACAGCTTTTGGCTTTTATGAATAAAGTTGCTATGAACATTTTTCTTTTTATGGACATATATTTTTATTTCTGTCTCTCTTTTCTTTTTAAATGTAGAGACCAGTCTCCCTTTGTTGCCCATGCTGGTTTTGAACTCCTGGCTTCAGGCAGTCCTCTTGCCTCAGCCTCCCAAAGTACTGGGATTACAGGGATGAGCCACCACACACAGCCCCATTTTCATTTATTTGGGGGTACATATGTAGGAGTGGAATGGTGTGTCTTAGAGTAGGTATATGTTTAACTTTGTAAGAAACTGCCGATTTTTCAAAGCAATTGTATCAGTTTACATTCCCACTAACCGAGGCAGACAGATTCTGAAGTGGCCCCCATGATCCCTGTCTCCTAGTATTTATGGCTGAGTAGTCCTGTGCCCTTGGGTGCAGGTGAGACCTATGATTGGCTCCTCACTAATAGAATATAGCGAGGTGACAGGACATGTGTGGTCATGTATACCTGATTATTCTGAGTCAGATTGTAATGCCCATTTTGTGAGGAGCCTCTCTCCCTTGCTGGCTTTGGTGCTGTGTTGTGAGCTGCCTATGGAGAGGACCCTGTGGCAGGGAGCTCAGGGCAGCTTCAAACCCACAGCCAGCCAGAAACTGTGGCCCTCAGTCTAGCAGTCCACAAGGAACTCTGAATATTGCCAGCCACCATGTGAGCTTGGAAACAGATACTATCCCACTCAGTCCTCAGATGAAACTTTAGTCTAGCCAACACCTTGACGGCACCTTATGAAGGACTCAGCTAAGCTGTGCCTGGGCTTTTGACCCATAGAACCTGTGAGATAATAAACGTGCATTATTTTAAGCTGCTGCTAAGTTTTTGCCAGTGTTGTTGTGCTATAGTAGATAACTAATACTAGCAATATAGCTCCTGTTGCCCTACATCTCCACTGACATTTAGTGCCTGTCTTTTAAATTTTAGCCATGTTAGTGGGTATGAAATGGAAACCCTGAGGCTTTTATTTGCATTTGTCTAATGACATTGAATACCTGCTAATTGGACATTTGGATATCTTCTTTTGTGAAGTATCTGTTCAAGTCTTTTTCCTATTTTAAAAATTGGCAGGCCAGGCACGGTGGCTCATATCGATAACCTCAGCACTTGGGAGGCCAAGGTGGGCGGATCGCCTGAGCTCTGGAGTTTTAGACCACCCTGGGCAACATGGTGAAACCTCATCTCTGCTAAAAATACTAGCCGGGCATGGTGGCAGACACCTGTAGTCCCAGCTACTCGGGAGGCTGAGGCATGAGAATCACTTGAGTTCAGGAGGTGGAGGTTGCAGTGAGCCAAGATCACGCCACCACACTCCAGCTTGGGCTACAGAGTGAGACTCTGTCTCAAAAAATATAAAATAATAATAATAATAGGTATGTTTGTCTTTTTATAATTTGTTTGTAGAAGTTCTTTATATGTGACAGGTTAAGTTCTTTATCAGATATGTGTGTGTGTCTACATGAATGTATGTTGTATGTTTGTGTGTGTATCTTACATAGTTTTCTTCTAGTCTGATGGGGAGGAACTTGCACATTCCTCTCACCTCATGCAAATTTCCAAACTGTTCACATTTTACTGCATTTATTATGCTATTTCTCTCTCTAAATCAGTTTTTTTCTGGGTCATTTGAGACCATGTTATGCACATACTTCCCTATCACCCTTAAATATTTCAGTGTTTATTTCCCTCCAATTAAGGGCACTCCTAAATAACCACTATATACCCCTTTAAGTCAGGTAATTTGCAGTGATAAAACCCTATTGTCCTATCCATAGACCCCATTCACATTTTGCTGCCCCAACTATGTCTCATTTCTGTTTTGTCCCAGGATCCCAGAGAGGAGTGTGCACTGCACCCAGCTGTCACATCTCTTCACATCCTCCAGTCTGGGATCATCCCTTTGTCATTCCCGGTCATTCTCGTCCTAATTGTTTCATATTCTGTAGGATGATTGGCAAGGTGGATCTTGTAGTATTTACTTATGACCAAACTCAGGTCATGATTTCTTGACAGAAGTATCACAAAAATGATGCTGTAATAGTCTCAGCACATCACATCAAGGGACACGTTCTGTTAACCAGCCCTGTTACTGCTGTTGTTGGCCCTGATCACCTGGTCATGTTGGTGTCTGCCAGGTATTTCTGTTTTTCTTACTGTTGTGCCATTATTTTTCCTTTCTTTCTTCCTTTCCTTTCCTTTTTCCTTTTTTTTTTTTTTCTGAGATGGAGTCTTACTGTAGCCCAAGCTGGAGTGCAGTGGCATGATCTTGGCTCACTGCAACCTCCACCTCTGGGGCTCAAGTAATTCTCCTGCCTCAGCCTCCCAAGTAGCTGAGACTACAGGTGCACGCCACCATGCCTGGCCAATTTTTTTGTATTTTTAGTAGAGACAGGGTTTTGCTATGTTGCCCTGGGTGGTCTTGGACTCCTAAGCTCAGGCAGTCTACCCACCTCGGCCTCCCAAAGTGCTGGGATTACAGGCATGAGCCGTCGCACCCGGCCTGTTTTTCTTTTCATAACTGTTGAGTGTTTTGTGTGGAGACAATTTGGGATTTATGCCAATATCCTGTTCCTCCTTGAACCTCAGTCAGTTACCATTATGTAGTTGCCAAATGATGATTTTTGTTTGCTTTCATTAATCCTTCTACATTTGTACATTGGCCTTCCATTATAAGGATAAGCTTTCCCCTGTCCTTCCTTCCAGTGTAGATTTATGATTTATATTCTGTTTGCTGGGTTGTAATTTGTTAGCATCATTATTTATTTTTATGCTCAAGTTACTCTGCATCTATCCAGGGGAGCCCTGTGAGCTGTTTCCCTTTTATATGTCCTTATCCTTCTTTGAACACTACCTAATTTTCTAGAACAAGATGTTCCAGACTCATCTTATATTTTTCCTGCCCTGGCTCTGGAATCAGCCCTTTCTCTAAGGAGTCCTGGGCTTTTTGGTGGAGGTGGTATTTAGAAACCAGAGTCTAGAAGTTTGTTGTGTTAATTGCTATGAGATCTCAGTGCTTCTAGGTGCTCTCAGCAGACAGAGTCAGGAAATATAAGTATTTACTATATAAGAATATACAGTACATACTCTCCCCCCTTTCCCTTATCACTTTCTATATTTGTTTCTTTTTTGGGGGGGTTTGGAGACAGAGTCTGGCTTTGTCGCCTAGGTTGGAGTGCAGTGGCTCAATATCAGCTCATTGCAACCTCTACCTCCTGAGCTCAAGTCATCCTCCCACCTCAGTCTCCCAAGTAGCTGGGACCACAGACATGCACCACCACACCCAGCTAATTTTTGTAGTTTCTGTAGAGATGGGATTTTGCCATGTTGCCCAGGCTAGTCTTGAACTCCTGAGCTCAAGTGGTCTACCCACCTCAGCCTCCCAAAATGCTGGGATTACAGGCATGAGACGTCATGCCTGGCCTGTATCTGTTTCTTTTTTTTTTTTTTGAGACGGAGTTTCGGTCTTGTTGCCCAGGCTGGAGTCCAGTGGCACAGTCTTGGCTCACTGTATCCTCTGCCTCCCGGGTTCAAAAGATTCTCCTGCCTCAGCCTCCCAGGTAGCTAGGATCACAGGCACCTGCCACTACACCTGGCTAATTTTGTATTTTTAGTAGAGATGGGGTTTCGCCATGTTGGTCACGCTGGTCTTGAACTCTTGACCTTACATGATCTGACCGCCTCGGTCTCCCAAAGTGCTGGGATTACAGGCATGACCCACCGTGCCTGGCCTATTTCTTTATATATCTTAAAAACCATGTATTCAGACTGATATCTTAAATTCCAGTGTAACATTTTAGAGTTCTCTCCGGTCTAAGCCCTTTGCATGTTTGTAAGTACCTCTTCCAAGTGTGAGAAAGCTGGCTTTCGTTTTCCTCAATATATTTACTTATTTGCTCATTGCAACTGATATTCCAACTACCCTGACCTTGTCTTCTGTCTGCCATATCTGCATGTGCCCTCACACCCCCTCCGCAGCACCCTGTGTCTTTCAGCACTAGTAGGTGGTAGCAGGAAAACAGACGTGTAAACTTCATAACAATGACTCATAAGACAGTAGAGGTGGAAAGCAAGAAGCCAATTTACTCTGCAAAATCATAAGTAGTATTTGTTCCATTATCTACTGTTGTGTAAAAGAGCCTCTCCAGAAGTTATCACTTAAAATAAGGGCAGAACTATTTTGCATGCAAACTGTACTTTGGGCAGAGCTCAGCAATAATACTCAATTCTCTCTGTGGCACTCAAGCTAGGTGGGCTGGTTCAAAGTTGGAGGGTCCGGGGGCGGAGGCTAGAATCTTGTACAGGCTTCCTCACCCACGTGATGTCTGGCGGCTGATGCCAGCTATTAGCTGGGACCTCTGTGAGGACTGTGGCTGGAACACCTGTTGTGGCCTTTCCACGTGGCTGCTTGGCTTCCTCACAGTACAGTGGCAAGGTTCTAAAGGCAGGCATCACACAAGCAAGAGTGAGCCGGTGGAAGCCTCAGTACCTGTCTCCCCCAGCCTTTAGAGTCACATGGCCTCATTTCTACTACATTCTGCTGGTTAGAAGGAAGTCACCAAAGCCAGCCATATTCAAGGGGAGGGTAATTTGTTTCTACTTTTTCATGAGAAGACTGTCAAAGAATTTATAGATATGTTTTAAGACTGGCACAGAATTTAAAAATATTCTGTTTTCTGGATGAATGGAAGATTCATTTTTACAGTTGCATTTGTCCAATATTTTTAATTCATTTTGTTTAAAAGTTTTAAACACTTACATCTACTAGTACATAGATATGCTTGCCCCATTTCCCTTTCTCTTCACTTTCTCTTTTTGCAGAACCCTCTGCTGCCAGCTAACTCATGTATGCATCTGTTCATGCTTTTCTTCATTCTTGTGTAATACAGAAATGTATATACACATACATACAGTGCGTTGGGAATATTGTTTTTTAAAAATAAAATCACATTAAAACTAATTGTCGCATCTTTTCTGAACACCTTGGTGAAATCTCTATAAATCAAGATGTTTTGTTCTAATTTTTTTTTTTAGATACTGCACATATTCTATTTTCTGATTTGGTTACTTGATCATGAGGGGATAGGATACTGGACTGGGGGAATAGGAATAGACAGGGACAGGCTTCAAAGAAAGAGTAGTCAGGAATGAGAAAGAGGAGGAGTACTAGGTATTCCTGGGGTCCTCAACCTGATATGTCATTGAAGGAGATGGGAAGTTGGGAAAATGGTGGTGGGGAGATGTGTTGGTTGGTTTTAGCAGGGAAATGAATATTTTTTTATATGCACTAAAATTACCTACCAGGCAGTTGAATACATAGGAGCAGGGCGTGAGTCCAAGGATAGGACTGGAGTTGATAGACAAAGCTATAAAGAGAGATGGTTAATGCAGGGAGAGCTGTGTCTAGCCTAGCATCTCATGCTGTTAGTGGTGGACCCAGACAATGACTGAAAGGGCTTCATTACAGACCAGGGTCCTGTGTATTTATACTTGATACATTAAGTTCTGATCTTTAAAAAGCTGTCAGTTTTTTAAGGAGAGTTTTCTTTTTCATTTTATATGGTGTAGGCCAAAGGAATCTTTTGCTAAATATAACAGTGTGAATTTGCTAGTCTTTCTGAGACATTGAAGGCATTTAAAATTTGAAACCAGAGCTACCTAATGAGAACATCCTTGATCTCCAAATCAAACCAACCTAGGTCGTGTGTAATAATTAGCTCAATTGAATGGCTGAAGAAGTATTTCTTTCTCTGCCCCTTTTATATTACAGAGGAGATAGGCAGTACAGCTAGAGAAGGCATGTAGAATGAACAGGACAGACGTGTGATTCTGACCCTGATAAGCACTCTCCTTCTATTGGGTTTATTTATTTATTTTTATTTTTATTTTTATTTTTATTTTTGAGAATGAGTCTCGCACTGTCACCCAGGCGGTAGTGCAGTGGCACTACCTCAGCTCACTGCAATCTCCGCCTCCTGGGTTCAAGCAGTTCTCCTGGCTCAGCCTCCCAAGTAGCTGGGACTACAGGCACCCACCACCACGCCTGGCTAATTTTTTTATGTTTTTCCCATGTGGCTTGATTTCCCTTTTTAATCTTCGATAGATTAGAGACGAAGATTAGTAGGTTTAGTAGAGGCGGGGTTTTACCATGTTGGCCAGGATGGTCTTGATCTCCTGACCTCATGATCTGCCCGCCTCGGCCTCCCAAAGTACTGGGATTACAGGTGTGAACCACTGCACCCAGCCTGCTTTATTTATTATTATTGTTATTTTTTATTTTGAGACAGGTCTCACTCGCTCGCCCAGGCCAGAGTGCAGTGGCGTGATCTTGGCTCACTGCAACCCCCGGCTCCCAGCTTCAAGCGATTCTCCTGCCTCAGCCTCCCAAGTAGCTGGGACTACAGGTGCCCACCACCACACGCCTGGCTAATTTTTTCATTTTTAGTAGGGAAGGGGTTTCACCATGTTGGCTAGGCTGGTCTGGAACTCCTGACCTCAAGTGATTCATCTACCTTGGCCTCCTAAAATGCTGGGATTATAGGCCTGAGCCGCTATGCCCAGCCAAGTTTACTATTATTAAAAATACTGGTGGCTGGCCAGGCATAGTGGCTCATGCCTGTAATCCCAGCACTTTGGGAGGCCAAGGTGGATGGATCATGAGGTCAGGAGTTCAAGAGAAGACTGACCAATATGGTGAAACCCCGTCTCTACTAAAAATACAAAAAAATTAGCCAGGCGTAGTGGCACGCACCCGTAGTCCCAGCTACTCAGGA